>JUFY01022041.1:0-49549 GCA_001855655.1 Leptopilina clavipes
ATTATGAATATAATATAATATCATATCCCCGAAATAAGGATTGTATTATTAAAGAAGATATAATGGTAAAAAGATTTTACAATAACAATTTAATTTAATTCTAATAAATTTTTTAAATTACCCGGAAAAAATTTATTTGTTTCAAATAAACTTGACTATTATCAAATAAATACTTGACTATTATCAAATAAATATTTACTTGTATCAAATAAATATTTACTTGTATCAAATAAATTTTATTTGAGTCAATTAAATGGTATTTCATTCAAATACAGAAATTATTGATTCAATTACAGTTTATTTGATTTAAATAAAAATTATTTGGTTCAAGTAAATATTTATTTGATAATAGAATAGTAATTGGTTATTTAAAACAAAAAAATTTCTCTGTCCGTGTATAATTAAAAATCATTCTTTGCACAAATTTTTATTAACATTTTCTTTTATTTTTAGTGAGATATTCTTCATTTTTTCCTTGTCAACACGTGCGCTATGAGATGCTACATATTTTTGAATAAAATTGCACTTATTTTTTTTATAACATTAACGATCAATTTTAATAAAAAATAATTTTGTACTAAAAATCAAAAGACAATTTTTATCAGGAAAAAATTTTGAATTTTAGGAAAACAATTTTCGTAAAAATGGGCACAAATGGTAAAAAAAATAATTAAAATCATAATGTTAACACTTACTCTCTTATAAATCTATGTCTTTGGGGGGAGGCAAGAGTCCGTGCATCCTTCTGGATCTGCAAACATACAATAAAAAAAAAAACTGTAAACTCTAATGTGTATCTTACTTTTATTGAATCGTTATTACACCGAAAAAAATTTATTTGATTCAAATAATGGATTACTTGAGTAAATAATTATTTAATAATTATTTGATAATAGACAAATCGGTTATTTAAATAACAAAACAAATTTTTTTCCAGTGTATATTATTATATCAGTCAACAATACAAAATTGTCCAAAAATTAAAATATATATGTTTAATATATGAAGCGCTGATGAACTTTAATGTTTTACTCTGTGAATTAGTAATAATATATGCTTTTTTCTAAATCAATCTACTAATTCTGTGATGAATAAATGTACATAATAATAAAAAATCTTAATAAGCTAAAGAATTTTATTTTCCCTTGAGAAAAAATTTGCTAAATAATAAATAATAGATTTTAAAAATGACATTTTAGTGGTACAAAAAATACCGCAATGCAAATATTAAATTCAAATTTACCGCATTTTAAACTTCGGTTCTTGATCACAAAGAATAGCAGAACAATGGCGCTAGTATCAGGAATCATTTAATAGTGAGTTCCATTCTTATAATCTGCTTTATGGTTTCTATTATTGAAACGCCGATATATAAATTAAATTTATTATGTTCATACCATCAGGAAATTTGTCATTCAACATTTAAGCGTCGTCGATATTGTTGTTATTAATTAGTGCTAATTAATCTACAAGCTCTGCCAGTGATATCAGTTTAATAACATAAACATATTTTTTTATTGAACTGTTCCAAAGTGACTGATGCTGTTCTCAACGGTCAATTTATGACAACAAATAAAACAAAAACGAGAATAAAATGGACTTTTCAGTCTTGGGTCACTATGATCCATCCTTAGACGCCACTGCAACAGTTGTTGAACAGGATTTACTGTGTAAGCTCTAATTGCATTGTTTTGATGGATATTTAAAGATTGCAATTACGCTGGTTCTGTAAATCTGAACTAGCGTTTTTCTTTGCTATTAAGTTAACTCTATGACTTTTAAAAAAATTGTAAACAGATTGCTTAATTTTATTTTGTTTGCACTTGCTTTAAATTTCAAAGAAGAAACTCGTACAATGAAAAGAAAGTGAACCTAACCTCACTAATCTATTCAAGAACAAATTGTCAAATTACCTCGCAAATTGTTGTCAGGAATAGATTTTATTGAAACTATCCGAATTAATTGATTTTAAATTTTTAATATTTTCACCTTTTAATGTTAGAATAGTTTAACATTCTCTCTAAATTATATTTTGATCATTGTTGATTATAACAGGGCAGGATCCAAATTATGAACTACCTGGCGATGGATTTGTGCCTACATCAGAGCAATTCGGTGAAGAATTTTCAGGAGCAGAATATCAGGAGACGCGAACATTTTTGGCTGATGGGGGAGATAGATTTGGTGTTTCTACTGTCTCCTTCGATTCAGTGGAGGAACTTTTATGGATGGGGAACCAGGGGGTACTTGAATTAGAAAAATTTATTAAGAAAACATATGTTTTCATGTAATAATTTGAAAATTTTATTAAATATAGGGTCACGTAACATCCTACTATGGCTCCAGTTTGCAAAAATATACCTCTTTTCAAGTGCACGCAACACAAGAAATTCGACAAATTCATCCTGTCGATGAGGGAATTTTAGCATTGACACAAAGTATGTTGCGATGTCAGCTGCGACGTGGTATTCCAATATTTACACACACGTATGTTTGACCTTAATAACTTATCTTTTACAGATAAAATATTAAATATGTTATCTATATAATTATATAAAATTATTTATAGTCAAGTGATTATGTAATTTTCTTAATTTTAGATCATCGAATATGATTGATATGCAGTGCATACTTCAAATATCTCCAACAAGATTGTTAATGGGTGGCCATCAAGATAAACTTATTGATTTTGAACTCACCAGAGGGAAAGAAACTGGATTAGTAAGTTTATTAAATTCTTTAATGAATGCTTTAGAATAAAATGCCAAAATTGTTTTCCGACAGTAGTAAACAAATTCTTGTAGGTGAATGTGGGTGAAAGTGGTTGTGCAATTCTGAGACAACACAACAGACTTATATGTGCTGGTAATCCTGCAGGCAGGATTGATCTCAGAGATCCAAATACTTTATCGGTAGAGCACACACTTGATACTCACAGTGGCTCTTTAAGTGATTTTGACGTTCAAGGGAATTATCTCGTCACTTGTGGTTTCAGCAACAGGTGAGAAAATTCTTAAATTTACTTGTCCGAGATTTCAATTGTGTCATTTATTATTGTAGATAAATCAGGAGCACGCACAAGAAAATAATAACTATAAATCAAGATCTTTCATTAATTTAAAATATAAATTTAGTCTTCAGGGAATGTCAGTAGACCGATTCTTGATGGCATATGACTTAAGACAAATGAGAGCACTCAGTCCAGTTCAAACGATGGTTTTTCCATTCTTACTCAAGTTTCTACCGAGTTATTCCAGTCGTATTGCGGTTGTTTCTCCCCTTGGACAAATGCAACTCCTTGATACTATTTATGCCAATGTGCAACCATCAGTGACTTGTTTATATCAGGTAAAAATTATTTAAATTTTTATCTAACAATTTGACAATATCACTTTATTTAACAATGATTTTCATTGAATTATTAATTACAGGTTGCTACTGGAGGTGCGATGATATTATCTTTTGACGTTTCTCCTACATCACAATGTCTCTCTTTTGGAGATGGTGTAGGTTCTATCCATCTTATGTCGACAAATAATCCAGAGCCCCAATTTAATACATTCTCAAGGTCAGTAATCTGTTTCTTGAACTCTAATTTTGAAAAATTTATTATTTCTTTAGAGAAATAAAAATTTATTACAATTTTTTTTATTTGTTTTTCCTCAGACCTACCGAATTTGCAGATCCAGTAGATACGCTACAACCTTTTCCGTTCCACGATAATGAAACTCCACTAAGTTCTATTCCAATGGTATACACTGGCCATACACTTTTTAGCGATTGGCCTGAGGAATATATTAAACAAGTATACAGGTAAAATATTTTAGTATCAATTATCTTGATTGAAAGTTATATTAAATTTTGTATCAGTTTTCATTAATCTACTATTTTTCTTTTTTTTTTACAGAAAGTCACCGCAGATTGATTCGGAAATATTGAAAACAATGAAAATGCAAGGTCCCATTGGTTATGCGCCGAACCCTCAGTCGTTTCGCAGAAATCAAGTGAGGAAACAATATTCTCCCACTCTACTACAATATTCTCCACCCCTACTTTAATATTCGTTGATCTAATTCAATTTTTTGAAGTTTTCAAAATTACTTTTGAACCGCATTGTAATTCAAGATAAAACAATCATGCGGTACAAAATTATTCATATTTTGATACTATTTTCTTTAAATATTTTCTGTTTATTTTTTTTATAGTTTATCCATTTAAAGCTGGTGTAACCTAAAATGGTTCAACCCCAATTTAGTTAATTTATATCTATCGTTAAATTGTGTGATAAAACACATGTAAATTCTAGATTGATTTCCAATCAAATACTCTCAACATAGATACATATTTCATGAGTTATGAATCAAATGTTTGTAGTGATAAAAAAAATTCTACTTTTGCAATTATAGTGAGACAATTTAATTAATATTGAAAATAGTGCCATTACTATTATAGACACGTGAATACACAAGACTGATGTAAAGTATTATGATAATAATTGAAATTAAAAACGTGATATTAATTTTGTAAGAAAGAATTATTTGCATTTCTCTAATTATCAATTATTGAACAAAAACTGTCGTGAATTCAAAGTAAAAATTACGTGTATTTAGTTGAATTTACTGTAATTAAAAGTAGATTTCAAATCAAATATTATTTTCAACTTTAGTTACCTTGAAAATAGTGAGAAAATCTCTTGAGAAACAAAATTAGTTACAAGAGACTAAAAATTTATTGTAAAAAAAGAGCTTTAATTTCCACAATGAAATGAATTACATTACTAATCTATATTTAGGAATATCGCCTAAGTAATGTATAAATAAAGTGTATAAGGAGTGAAATAAAGGTTATATGAGATCGTCATAAACCTGACTTAATCAATTCTGTTTTTTGTTATTTATTTTTAAATTTAATTCCCAGGCACTGTGAATAGGTATTATTTATTTTATTATCGATAATTTCTATAATCTTTTTAATCGACAGTTAATTTTAATAAATTTAAAAGATTTGCATAAAAATAAATAATACCTTTTTTACAGATTCCATACAATTTGGAAAAGAGGCGTGGTATAGTCACAAAATTATTTGGCACAGATTCACGAGCTAAAACGGATGATGGGACCTTTGTGGCTATACCAAAACGATATCGCAAGACAGAAGTGAAATATTCATTAAAATATTATTACGATGAATTTGACTTTGATCAATATAATCGATCAAACTTTTGCGGCTTGGAATCTACACTTCCCAACAGTTATTGCAATTCTATGCTTCAAGTAAGTGAAACAGCAATAAACTACAATTAGAAATATGAGATTTTTTTGTAGAAAATTGAAATTATTCTACAGATGCTTTATTATTGTGAACCTGTGAGGATGTCTTTGCTTTCGCATTTATGTCAAAGGGAATTTTGTCTATCTTGTGAAATGGGTTTTCTCTTTCACATGTTGGACACTTCAAAAGGTGTTCCATGTCAAGCGGCAAATTTTTTAAGAGCTTTCAGAACTGTTCCAGAAGCTTCAGCATTAGGTTTAATATTAAATGATCTTCATCCAGAAGCGAAAAGAAAAGTCAGCTTAATAAGATTGATTCAGGTAAGTTTGAATTTTAAATTGCAATAATTATTTATCATTCGTGATATAATAATTACAATATTATACAGAGTTGGAATAGATTTATTTTACATCAAATGCACTATGAACTTTTGGAAACAAAGAAACGTCAACAGGAGAAAGATGAGGAAACGATGCGATTAAAAATGGAACCCAAACATAATGCATTTGTTTACAATGAACATGATTTTCCAAGTATTTTACAAGATCTTGGTTCACGATACATAAACAATGAGGATGAAAGAAGAAGAAGACGAAAACAAGAGGAGGATGGTAAATATATGTGGATCACATCGAAAGGTAAACACAATTCATGTGTAACCTTTTGCATTGGGCACTATTTTGTGTTTATTTTTCAATTTTTCTGCTAATTTTTTAATGTTCTATACCTTTAGCCATTATATCCATACCATGTTTTGTAGTGATATTATAGTGATGTCTCTAGAAAATATAGAGTAACGTATCTCCTGTAATTATTCAAGTATTTTTATATACTATAATTGTATGTCGCTTGTGTTTTTAATATGTAACAAATGCTTATTTCTTTTTTTTTAAGAAAGAAATAAAAAAAGCTGTTTTATACGCTACTGTAGATGCTTTTAAAATGTTTTTAAAACAAATTCTTTTGCTAGATATTTTACACAATAATTATATTATTGAAAAAAATTTAGATGATAGTGGCAAGAAATCTGCAGATGAAAATGAAATCCGGGAGGAGGAATCAGAGATAAGTCGGGTTTTCGGTTCAGAGCAGATTCATATACATCGGTGCTTAAAATGCGGTCAGGAAGCTTCGAAACGTTCCATTATGTTACTATGCAACTTGACGTATCCCGAGATGGCAAATCCTTGTAAGATTCACAAAAAATTTACAAATTATAAATATAAAATCAAGCCATATTGAAATATTAAAAAACAAAAATTATTCAACATAATAGCGGAGGAAGTACCATTTTCGAAAGTTCTGGCTAGGAGTCTGAAACCTGAAAAAGTCACTCCGGCCTGGTGTGATAAATGTCAAAAATTCAATCCGACTTTACAATTACGACATTTAACAAAACTGCCCCAAGTATTAGCACTAAACTGCGGATTAGATAGTCAACAAGACAAGAAATTTTGGCAAAATCAAATGGATATTGTTGTCAAAAAAGTTCTCAATGGAGTTGAGGGTAACAGTCCAGTTTCTAGCCCTGTTCCATCAATTACCAAACCTTGCCGATATGGAATAAATTGTTCTCGCTCTGGTTGCCGATTCAGACACGTCGGTCGACCACCCGGTAAGAAAAAAATTTTTCTTCCTTTCCAGGAAAATTAATTTCATTTCTCTATAATAAATTTCTTTTTTAACAACAGAAACACCCTCACCATCAGCTTCAACTTCTGTATCAAGTCATCTTTATTGCACACATTCCTGGATACCTCAAAATTTAGAAATAACCTTAGATGAGAAACGACATTTGCATGTGGCAAAGTTAGACAATAAAATAAATAGTGATCTTGAAGAAAAATCAAGAGTATCGGACGATGTAAATAGAAGTCATATGACAATTCAATTAGCAGCGGGAGAAACAAACGACAAAGAAGTACAAAAAGTGAATTATGAATTAAGTGCAGTAATTTGTCACATTAATGACAAAAATAATGAAGATCGACGTAATCTTGTTGCACTAATTCGCGTTGGAGAAAATTATCACGAAAGATCAAATGGAAATTCCACATCTCAGTGGTACATTTTTAATGATTTTTGGTAAGGCTTATTTAACAAAAAATAAATATCAACCTAATTTTTTATGACAATATTTAATGGAATACTTTAACAGCATATCAGCCGTTTCTCCTCAAGAAGCCGTGTGGTTTAATCTTGATTGGAAGGTTCCATGCGTCCTTCAATATACCGCAAAATCATCTACTGAATCTGCTCCCTTTGTAAGTCCGCTTTGTAAATGGACATTTGATGTTTTTGGAGAGGACAAGTGTATTGCCCGTAGTGGAGGAACGAGAGGAATCACATTTACACCTCTTTCTGCCGATGAAACTCCCAAGAAAGGTAAGAAAATGGAAGTGAGAAAAGTAAGAAATAAGTTGAGTTAGAGAAAAATTTCTACAACTTTCTAAAATCTGGTTTCAGGTGATTTGGTGGGAATTGACGCAGAATTCGTTACTTTAAATCAAGAGGAAGCTGAACTTCGTAGTGATGGTAAAATTTCTCAAATAAAACCAAGCCACATGTCGGTGGCGCGAGTTACATGCATTCGAGGGTAATTGTTTAATTTATATAATTATTTTTATAACAAAAGTGTCCGATATTTCATATATTAATTAATATACTTCTTTTAGGCAAGGTCCACTTGAATACACTCCATTTATTGATGATTATATAAGTACACAAGAACAGGTAGTTGATTATTTAACCAAGTTCAGTGGAATTCAACCTGGTGATTTAGATGCAAACTTCAGTAGTAAACATCTGACAACCTTGAAGTCGACTTATCAAAAGTTGCGATTTCTTGTTGATAATGGCATTATATTTGTAGGACATGGACTTAAAAATGACTTTCGGTAATTTATAATACTGTAAAATTAATACCACATCAGTCCTAATTAATTATCTAATGAAAACTTTACTATGGAATTTTTATGAATTTTTTCAGAGTTATCAATTTGGTGGTTCCATCTGAGCAAGTTATAGATACTGTTTTACTGTTTCATTTGCCGCATCACAGAATGGTATCTCTTCGATTTTTAACATGGCATTTTTTAGGTAAAAAAATACAGTCTGAAACACACGACTCTGTAGAAGATGCTCGAGCTGCACTTGAACTTTATCATAAATATAAACAACTTCAAATTCAAGGGAATCTATCGGAATCTCTTAAAGAACTTTATAGTGTTGGTGCCCAATTACAGTGGAAGGTAAGTTATTAAATGTTTAGTTTTGTCATAAGAGAATTTGCATCCAAGAAAAATTATCTTTATACGAATTATTCGTGTTTTTAGGTTCCCGATAGCTGATGTAGTAAAAGAGTTACTGAAAAAATTCAGTAACAATCGACAAAACTGTCGATTACAGGAGAAAAATCCGTCTTATTGTTAAATATTTAACAAAACAATGAAAAAGAATGTAAGAGACATTTCTTACGGCTTTATTATGTAGAGCCACGAATTTTTTCATATTCTAAGAAACTCTGACAGTATCAGGCTATCACTATTTATTTCTGTTTCAAGTACGAAATTTATTGTCCCGTGTGTCTGATTCTTTTAGATTTTCTTAATAAGTGTGTGCTGTGTATGTGTTAAGTATATTGATTTTTTTGTATTTTTTTATAAGTCCAGATAAAATAGATTTGAATGATACGGATAATGTTTGTCAAGTGGGTAATTATTTGCTGTCTTAGTTTAAAGAATTTTTTTTAATTTGTATTTTTTATATAATTGTGAAATCGCTAATGATAATTTCTTATAAAGGAGAATAATATCTTTATCAAAGAAATTATTGCTGTATTCTACATTCAAATCAGAGAATCAGTATTGAACTTTGTGAATCGCTAAAAAGTAATCACTTTTTAACGAATATGAACTGATGTATTTATGATAGATGAATTTTACAGTAATTTTCTTGTACATATATATATATTTTTCACTTTAGACAGATTAATTTGATCCAAATGTAATTTCTTGTTTTAAAGAGAATTACTTATTTATATTATATATTTAAAATGTCCAGGAGAACTTAATTGAAAAAGAAAATCCAGAGTCAATATCTAAATGACTCAATTATCAATTTATTTTCATTTCATTATTATTACATTGTTAATATACTTATCAGCAATTTTACCAACTGCAATTAATAATTTAATCATTCGGATTAATTAAACAGCAGATTTAGAGAATGATTGTTTAATCGGTGTTGGTAAAACCTGACCTTAAGTTTCTTTAAATTATTTTTACAATGTTATTACAGTTTATATTCTAATTTTTTATTGAAATGAAGATGCAGTCAATACTTAATTAAATATTACTTTTACTATTTACATTCATAATAAATGTTTGTTACGTAATAATTTATGTACTTTAAATTGTGAAAAAATATTTTCTTATGCTTATACAATAGAAATCTAATGAAAATCTTTAATTTTAGTTTATAGAATCAAGAATTTATCTTGAAAATCTTAATTGTTTTTCACTGCGAATAACTTTGATTGTTTGTGATATTTTTTCATTTTGTAATTATATTTTTATTCTAGTATTTAATATTTCTTTTCTTTAAACGAAGAATTATATATAATGTACACTGAAAATTCATACGTTATCTATATGGTGGTAAATGTAATTATTTTTTATAAGAATTTTATGAAAATGAAACCGTTCGTTCAATAGTCATTTCGTAAATTATGAAAATTCATTTATTTTGAAGACGACTAAATTAAATTAAATTCTATTAAAAATACAACAAAACATTCTATTTGCTGTATTAATTTTTATTTTTCTTCAAAAAAAAAAGAATTTTAAATTTTTGGAAATGGTTATTCATCAAATCAGACTGTAATCGATATATTTTTTAATACGTCAATAAAATGTATTATCCTTTATAACTCCGTCTAAGTTAAATACAAATTTTAATGTCGACAGTTGATAACATTAAGCATTTTTGTATTTTATCGAATTTTATCATTGCGATTTCTTTTAATAAATGGTTATAAAGAAAATTTATAGTTTCTTTTCTAGTTAAAAGTTCTTAAATTTAATAATGAAATAGTTATTTACTAAAATATTACATCTAAATATTTTTAAATGATCCATAAGTTCTGAATGTTCAAATGAATGAAATTTTTTGACGATATAAATATTTTACAAAAATTACTAACTGCAATAAGAATCAAAAAACGTAATATAAACATTTTGAAACTTTATAATATATTTTTTGTTACGTAAAGCAATATTATTATAATAAAAGTTCAATTTTAAGAAGAAATACAAAAAGATTTCGTTCATTTGAACGTGTTTTTAATTATTTAAAATGATTATCAAAACAGAAGATCATTGAATTAATATTATTTATTTTAATATTAAAACTTAACTCTGTATATACATGTCTATTAGAAAGAGACCGAAATACTTTAATCAGTATTGCAAAGATTTTTTTAGAAATGATTTAATAATTTACAGATTGTACACACATACACATAGGGAATACGAAATATGTATATTATTATATTATACTATATTCGAATACCCTATATACGAGGCGTTTATACACATAAATTTTCTAATAAATAATACAATTCTCGTCTGAAACTTACTTTTATTTTGATATCAAGTTAAGTAAAAATGCACTAAAAAAGGAAAAATTTTTGACATGAAAATTAGAATTGTTTCAGATAAAGAAAATTATTTTTTAGGCCAATAATTTTTTTGAAAATACATTTAATTTTACTCTCAATTAAATATACTTATTAAAAATTTTATTTTAATGAATGGCCTATTCATAGAAATTATATTAGTTTGTTATTTAAAATCTCGTTTGATAACTGATTATTAATTAAATCTCAATTATTAGATATAAAAGAATTCGTCTACAAAAATGAGAATTAAAAAATTCATCTATAAGTACATTTTTAAAAAACTTTCTATCATATTATTATTATCGTCATCTTTAAATTAAAGATTAGTAAATGCCATAAAAAATATGTTGACATCACTTGTTCGGTTAAAAAACAACACTTATTTGTGATGTTTTTTTTTTGTTATATTAATCTCTTAAATATATCACTACATTTATAATAGATTCCACCTCCTTGACAATTTCATCTGATATAACGTCACGCATTCCTGCAACTGACAGTACAAAAATATATTTACATAACAACGTCGCTATGAAGACTTGTCATCGTCCCGACAAAGATTCATGACTTAAAAATAAGTAAGTTAAAAACTGTTTCTGACTAGAAACTTGTAAAATCAAGCTGCAGGAATCGAGAAGAGTATTCATTGGCAGTTTAGCAAGTTTTTGTGTTTAAAAAAATAATCAGAATTCATAATAGTACATTGTGCACGAATGTACCAGAAAAAGATGTGTTTTCCAAAGAGTTTGAAAATTATTGCTGCTGTGCGACAAAAACGAAAAGAAATCAAACTCGTTGGATAATGCTCTTTTCGTACTAAGTGCACGTGGTACTTTGTGTAACACCTGTTGGGAAAAACGCCATTTTTGTGCTATTAAAAAAAATAACAATTGAAAATACCTTTGTTGCTATATATTTTGAGGTTATGTTGTCCGACTTTGAATTCGCAGAATGTTTGACGCTCATATGGCACTTATTATCACTTGCTCGATTCACTTCGTTAATCCCGATCGATAATTTAATACAATTAGAAACTCTAAAACTTTATTGAAAATGATATTAAGGATTTAAAGCGATTAAAAAAACACGTGAATGTAACCGGCGACAGTCACATTGTCAATTAAAAAAACTTCATCAAGCCGAGACTATATAACTTTAGACGCTTCCGCCAGATGGAGCCACTTTCCAGCAATAAGTGTGCAGAAAAGTAGACGCGCTTGCGCATTACTGTTTTTCTTGCAGATGTTACACAATTTAAAAAAAATTTTTTTCTGTTAATATATATTAACAATATTATAAATAATAATAATAATAATAGATCAGTTGAATGCCAATTAAAGTTCCATTTGGCAATGATACCTTCCAATTCTGTTTTCACCAATTATTAAAACTGTTTTTGAAATAATAATAATAGAAAATAAGAAGGTATGATATAATAATTTGTGCTTGTTACGAAGCGCATATGATTTAGTGATTGTGTAAAAAGTGCCAATTAATCACTCTTCGTTATGAGTAACATTTAAAGGCACTGTTTCGGTTTTCTAAATCAAAGAGCTTAATGATCATCCCCATGGAAATGGCCATTTCGATTTAATGGTTGTCTTTCTGGAGCGTCTGTAGGTCTATTTCTCTTGAAGAAACCACACTGAAAGAAAAAAAAAATGAAATGAATTTTTCAGTGAATATTATATTAGTAGAAAAAATAATTAAATTGTACAAAGTTAATTGAATTTAATAACTAGAATGTCCTAATATAATTTATATCAGATAAAAATGAAACAATTACCTTATGAAGTAAATATATTAACAGCAATAAAATGATGACACCAGCACAGGCAGACAAAACAACAACCCAAAGTGGCACAACATCTGCAACTGGCGGAGGTGCTGTAGGTTCAACATTAGTAAATACTTCTTGACTCTTTACATTCTGTTCGGCAACATTATTAAGAGCGGCGAATCTTGTTATTCTTGTTAAAACTTGAGTTGAAACTTGAATAGGTTCCCTGTATGCAACTTTCTTCAATGTAGCTGCTTTGATTCTGAACTTTAAACTTAAATGAGCCTCTTCTCCCTTCTTCAAAGGTCCCAATTCACACTTTATTTGAAAACAACTGGCGCGCTTACAAGGATTTTTGGTAATGTCATGAGTTACTGGATCTAATTCGCTCTTTGTTGATAAACCATTAGAATTATCATCCATATTAGTCATGTCTGATTCACGTCTGTGTCTAGTGTTTCGTTCATGTGATTGATATTGAGGATTAACCCAACTGTCTCTAACAGGAGTTTCACTATTTCTGGTATAAATTTTCGATTGGACTCGTTTTTCGTTGGTGCGCATTTCCTCGTGACTGCGTGAACTGTGCATCTCATATTCTTCTCCAACATCAGCATTGGAAGTTGATGACTCCGTATGCCAAGAGCTGCCTGATGAGTGACCATATAATTGTCCATTTCGATAGGGATTGCTGTCAAACGAGGAATGAGTTTCCTGAGGAGAAGAACTGGTGTAACTGTAAGTCCTAATACTCGAGTAAGTGGAAAATCCTTCAAGAGCGAATCTATTGCCATTGTTGAGTTGAATGTAAGCTTTGTTTCCTGGTCCAGCGATAAGTTCACCTTCAACGGGTCCAAATCTGTGACTAACTGGACTTGCAGGATCGGATAATATTCTTTGTCCTGTACTATCCTCGAGTGGGAATTGAGTACCATCTTGAAATACTATACACTTTTGTCCAGTTTTCATTGCACCTATTCTTCCTCTAAAGTTGATAAAGTTCTTGCCATGTCTTCTGTAGGCTGATACCTTGTAAGTGCCTCTTGATATATCAGAGAAAAATTGTTCAAGGTCTTGTGTGGAAGTAATGTTTCGCATTCGGACATTAATATCAGAAGATCCTATCACTTCCTCACGATCGCCACTTATTTCATCATCGTAACGAGAATTGGTCAACACTCCATATCCTCCCTGACGTCTTCGTGATTCTTCTCTATCTTCACCGTAATGACGCTCAGTTCCATAAACTGTTCCCGAACTTCCTCTAGAATTATTATAATCATAATCCTCTTCATCTTCCTTCTCCTGTTGTCTAATTCGCTCCTCTTCCTCCAATTTCTTCTGATTGATTCGTTTAAATTCGTCAAATCTCTTTTTCTCTTCATACAACTTTCGCTTTTCTTCTTCTAATTCCGCTCGTTGCTTCTCTATTTCCTGTTGTTTTAACAAATCAAAACTAGAACTACTTGGAGAAACGGTAATTTTTCTTTGACCATAAGAAAATTGTTTCGAATCATTGAGTTGATTGCGACCCATATTTTCATCTTTTCGAACAGTTGAATGATAATTTCCACCAAAACCTGCAGCATTCAGGTCGTAATTATTTCTAGAACTCTCGGAAGTAACGAATATTTTCTTTTCTTCTTCGCTACCAATTGTACTGCCAATTCTATCCTGATGATAATTATTATTCTGATTATTGTTGTTATTATTGTTGTAAGAGTGCCTTATTTGATTAAATTCCGAACTATCGCCAGTATTAACCTCTATTCTTCTTCTATCATCAGAAGAATCATAACCTTTCTGAACTGCAATACCACCACTTGATTGTTGATAATGATGCTCTTGATAATGTTGATGATTATACCCAGAGTTACCATACAAAGATGAATATCGAGTTCTAGTCGCGTCGGTATATTTGAGATGATGATAATTATAATCAGCATTTACACATTTAATCGTTCCTTGCGGTTCTTCCATTAGATAAAGCAAATCATCACCTCCAAGTGTTTTACCCGGCCAGGTGACAAATACATCAGCACTTAAGAAATTAGAAGGTCCATTATTTCTAACAGTGTAATTATGAACAATTGCGGGTCCAAATTCCATGTCAGTGGTAATATTTTCCGATGTATAATTTTCTGGATTATAGAACAATTCTTTTGGTCTACTTTCTCCCTCAACGACCAATTCAAGATCAACCCAGACGGGTATTTTAATAGCATCATAATTGTCACGAACAGTATCAGTATTTTCTGAATTTGTTGTATTCACTTCCATTTTAAAGTCAAAAGTTGCATTCATATTTTCCGCAACAATTGGTTCAAGTATTGTTTTGAATTTGACCATTTTACCTCTCGGCATTGGATTACCAATGTCACAACGTAGAACATTATTTTGATTTGGAGCTAAGCATTGCACCAGTACGCCAGTATTATTAAATTGTTCGAAATTAATGTACTGTACGTGAGTTGGCAGCTGGAGATAAAACATTGCCTCATACGCATCTTCACCCAAATTCTTTACCGTAACAGTTATATGGAAATCGTGACCAGAACCAAGAAGGTATTTTTCAACACTTGCACTTGCCGACAATTGAAGATCAGGAATGCAAATATTGTCGTCACCACAATTTTTTCTAATGTAAATTGAGTCCTTCAAAGAAGTTGTTTCCGCCAATACTGGACGCAAAGGCATATCAGGACTCCGACGTCGTAAATCTGGTTCTCGATTTTCGGAAAGAGTCAATCGTGCCTCTGCATCAATGCCTGTCAATTTGTC
Source organism: Leptopilina clavipes (assembly GCA_001855655.1). Taxonomy (NCBI): domain Eukaryota; kingdom Metazoa; phylum Arthropoda; class Insecta; order Hymenoptera; family Figitidae; genus Leptopilina; species Leptopilina clavipes. The sequence continues at coordinate 15,513 of JUFY01022041.1, forward strand.
CCTTATGTGAGGAGTTACGTAAACCTGAAATGAAAATGGAAAATTAAGTACATAATTCGGGTAATTTTCTCTAAGTACGTACAAAAATACAATCCACTCACTCTGAAAATCCTTGTCCATTGTACTCGACGTTCGAGTGTCACATTTTTTATAGTCATCACATTTCTTCCCTCCTGCTCAATAAAGAACATTCTTGGATTTTTAGTCTTGACAGGATCAAGAATTAGTTCAATGTCAAAAGTTTGATGGGCATAATCAGCATCGTACTTTAGGTAGACCTTTAAAAAGAGACATGACACTCTTTCACTGCCTCTTCTAATTGCACAGTCCTTATTGTCGAGATTTATTCCTGATAATTTGGAATGACGCTCAAAAAAGTATTCAACTTTACAGTCGGCTCTAATTACAGGTCTTGATCTGAAGAATACAGCTGCGTCTGAATCATAGGCACCTACAACAAGATCGGGATAGGTATTTTGATCCAGATCCTGGCCACCAGCAATCGAGAAACCAAAAGTTGCGAGTGATTCTTCAAGTTCCGTTGAGAAAATAACTTGAGAGTGTTTCTCTCGAAGGCCTTCTTTCGAACCACGATAAATGTAAACGGCTCCTCGCCCCTCTGGACCAGCATATGGTGCACCGATGGCAATATCTCCATATCCGTCATGGTCGGTGTCACCCAAGAAAGCCAAAGAGAGACCGAAACGACCCCTATTGAATTCTCCATCCCTGCAAAAGGAAAATAATTTTTCATTTTCTTTCTCATTTCAAACTAAACTTAAAGATTCTCGAATTCTTGACGGAATAAATTCTCTATTGGAATAACGTACCGAAAATCTTTCTTGTCGAACAAGGCGTTTGGTTTCACAGCTCGATAAGCAATGTAAACTCTTCCTGTCTCAATGACTTCTAAATTGCCCGGTAATGTGAACATTGGCGCACTAATTATCAGATCATCAAATCCATCTCCATTAAGATCACCAGACGCCAAAGCGTAACCAAAATATCCTCCCATTTGTTCTCCAGTGATGTTTCTGTAGTTTTTCATTTGAGAATCAAACAAAGCTACCTAAAATCAGAAGAAAGGATCAATCTTGTATTTTCTACAGTACGCAAACTATTTGTTAGAGTATTTATTTGCTATATTTTTCTAATATTTATTTGCTAGATTTTACAACAAGATTTTCCCATTTAAACGCAGTTTCTACATAATTATAATATACCTACTTGTCCCATTAGATTATTCCCACGTGGAATTCCAACAGCTACATCACTTTTTCCATTTCCCTGATAATCTCCGGAAGTTACTGAATATCCCATATAGCTGTCATCGTCCTGTGGGCTTCCTTCTTTCGTCATTAAAACTTTTGTTCGATTGTCCAATCCATTATATGAATACAATTGTCCTGTGAATAATTAAAAATATTTTAAATAATACAACCACACAATTTTCATCGTTGAAAATTTATCTCTCTCTATATAATATACAGGCCTCACATTTGTTCCGACTTTTATCGAGACTTTTTTTAAATACGACTTTTTTCGACGTATTTAAAAAAAAATTTTTTCATTCATTACTGTGTGAAATATGACTAATTGATTTATTTTAAAATCGATCCGAGGCCTGTATATGTAATAAAGGAAAAATTGTTAGAATTTTCTGATATTATTTCGTTTCTAATCGCAGAAATTCAATTTAAACCATGACAAAAATCACACATTTCGCATACAATTTAATGTAAAGTCAAAGTTAAAAAAAAATTAAAAGCATCTTGACTTTTAGTTTTTAAATTAAATTAAAATTATATATTCTATAATGAGAATAATTATTTGCAAACGCGAGAAGCTTTACTGAAATCGTATACATACATATATATTTTGTTAAAACTAAATAGCACCAGGAGCATTAAATGTTAATAATACTCTTCTTCACTATAGGCATTAAACTATGTAATTAAATAAAATTAATAACTAAATAGCCTCCGATGTTGGTCTCGACATCGTAATGGATTTTTTGTTTGTTTTTTTTAATGTGGTATTATTAATGACAAAACTATTATGGTATTATATTTATTATTATATTAAAGTATTATGGTTGTGACGAGAAAGATCATCTCTTGTTCTCCTCTGGTTAATCAGCACTGCTTGTGGCGCACGAAGCTGTAATAAGCACGCCAACACCTGTTAGACATGGCCACCCTTTGGCTCACCTGGCAGTTATTTCATTAAATATTAAAATATTCAATAATTAAAAATCAAAAAAAAAATGTCTAATAGTTTTAATTTCAGATTTAGTTAATCAAAAACTGCAAACACCCAAACACGCAAAAAGAAAAAAATATATAATAATTGTTAATGTTGATATCTTTTGTTTTAAATATCTTTAGAAATAAAAAAGCGGCACTGCCAAGCAAGTAACAGGGCAGAAGTGGGAGTTTTTTTTTTTTTTTGTAATAATCGACATATCATAGCATGCTAGTAAAAATTACATAAACATTTTCACATACATGTTGGTCAAATATCGAGAATTACGTTGGTTAATATTTATATGAAAATGATTTAAATATCATGAGAAAAATCAAAAATTAAATAGGACTGGGATTTAAAAAAAAAAAGCAATAATAATAACTCAGGGGAGGACCTGAAAACTCATGGTACCTTGAAAAGCACCTAATCGGGTATCATCAGGACAAAATTCGAACTTCGTTTGACTGTCCATCGAGTACAGCTGACCTGAAAATTGTTTAAAAAAACTATTTCTATTTTTATATTTATTTACATTAAAAAAATGTTTATCAGTTCTCCGCTTTTGTCTATAATGAAAATTAATTCCTATATGTAATAAAAATCGTATAATAATATGATTGATTATATTTCCATTTTGGAATAAAAGAAAATAAAATATTTCAAATATTGCAGATTTACTATATTTATAACTTTAGATTTCAATAATGTGTATTAACATTATAATGCAAAATTTTTTTTTATGATATTAACGCAGTCGAGATCGAAAATAAATGTCACAGACTGCTACATCCACACATCTAAAATAGAATATTTATTAGAAATATAATAATTTAAATCGAAAATAAAAATTACCTTGCCAGTACCAACTTCCTGGGGCTCCTATGAAAAGCCTTTTACCATCCTGCAAACAAAATAATTATTCTAATTATTTACAAGCAGGTAAAATTAAAAAAATTAAAAATAGATTTTTTTTTCATTTTGAATCATCATCTTTAGAAAATTTCCCGCTCAGATTTTAAAAAAAGATACAGAGATTGTAAATGACAAAATTTTATTCAGAACTTAAATAAATTTCTAAAGATGACGACACACTATGATCGAAACGTTAAAATAAGATCTACAGTGAAAAAAAATTTTATTTGATTCAAAAATAACCGATTCATTATTTAAAATCAAAAAATATTTCTATTCAAGTGGCGGATCCAGCCTAAAAAAAGGTTTAGATTTGTAAAATAAAATATAATTAAAAAAATAATAGACAATTGTTTTAAAATTTTTTTCATTATATATTCTAGAATATTGAGAAAATAAAAATGTTTGAAATATTGCTGCTAGTTCAGGTGCTGTGGGGGTATATATATAGTAAATTTTGAAAGAGAAAGGTATAAAGGCAGCAAAATGGTATATGGAAAAAAATCAAAGAAAAGCCAGGAAACAAAATGAGCATAGAAGGGAAGAAATAAAGAGTAGTTTGTAACTCTTAAGATCGAGTGAACATTCAAAAAGATTGTTTTACTCTGCTTATCATGAGAAATGCCAGCCGTTTATAAAACGATGCAAGGAAACGGGACCACCGGGCGCGTAGGTGGTCCCTGCAAGTAGGGAACAAGGAACACAGTGACAGAACGAAATGTCCCATCCTTAAATGGCAGTTTGAAACTTTGTCTTATAATACAGCATTGCGCAAAAGATCCTCCGTTCTTGTTCACGCACATCATGTGAATGCAGTTTTCATTAGAATATAGTCTTCATCCCATATATATTATTAGAAATCCCATAAAATAATTTCTTATTTTCAAAATCATTTCCCAAAATTATTTCCCAAACCAATATCTACATATGTCTCAATTTTAACACTAAAAAAAAAAATTTTCATATCGTTCGGGCCTGACAATATTATAAAAATATTATAACAATTTTAAGGACAAAATTAGAAGCCAGCAGCCTCAGTCGCTGATTGGCAGACAATCGTTTTTTGCATTTTTCTAGGTCTCTCAAGTTATAAAAAATTAAATTAAATTACTTTAATATGTATTTTGTTTAATTAATTTAAGACAAGAAAATAATTGAAAATATTTTTTTATTTGTTAAATGTCCTTGTCAGGAGGAATTTTCTCATGCGGTTTGAAAATGTTTGGACGTTTTCACCAAAACGTCATTATTTGAATCATATAATTTTTTTCCACTGTTAAATATTATTTTCTATACTGTATCCAAAATTATAATATTTAATTATAAATTTTCTTGTATTTATCTCATCTGCTGTGTTGAATATTAAGACTGAAATATGTATATATTATTTATTAAACGATTAACAGCGACCCCATTAGTAGTAAAATATTCCCTTTTTTTCTTTTCTGAAAATTTATGAATGCAAGGGGGCAGAATGGAGGATAAAAATTAATTGTTTACAGTATAAGAAGAAGAAGAAAAAGAAGAAGTAGAATGTTGAAAAGGCACCTGCGTTCTTTCAAGTGGCGCCAAGCGAGTCGTGGGTCGCTTATTTCGACCCTCATATTATTTATCGCCAGGCACGAATATTATTTGTGCATCTTGCTGCCGTTCGCACGGGACCAAACAATGGTCGTCACTGGCAAACATGAATGCAGCAAACCGTGACTTCTGTTCCGGCGCAAACTTACTACTTCGCGAATAATAAAGAGGAAAAAAAAAGGCCAAATCCGAACAGTTGTCATTTTTCGCTCTATCACACAATATAATCAAATATTTTTAAAGAATCAGGAGAATTAATTTTTTTTCAACAGACTCTTCTTGGCCATGATAATCTGGAATTATTAACTAAATAATAAGAATAATAGATGAAATAAATGTGAAAACGACAAGGATTTAGCGATGCAGTCGCTTAAAACGACACGAGAGAGTTGCGCGATACCCCCTACTGAGAAGTAGTCTCTTGCTTACATGAAAAAAATTTGCAACCGGAACAATAGCAAGAATAAGGGACTCTCAGGTCCGTCTGCCAGGAAACACGATCAACACGAGTTGTCTTCTGGCGCCGATCGACTATATTCTCTAAATCTGAATTAGTATAAAAAATAAAAATTTTAACAAATTTGAATTAGTGACTGACTTTTTGCTTTTGAATTAGTTAAAAATTACTAATAAATTAGTAGGACATTTTTTACTATTTAGTAGTGAAATTTAACTAATTCAAAAGCAAAAAGTCTGTCACTAATTTACATTTTTCGAGTACTAATTCAAATTGTAGTAATATTGTCCTTATTAATGAAAAATATACCTTAAATAGCAAACATTTTTTTATACACACGTGCCGGACCATACGTATATACATAATATAATTGTGAGTACATGAGAGCGGGGGAGGGATAGGGGTATTAACATTGAATGCTGTGAGCCAGTTTAGCTTCGTTGGACATGCATTAAACATCCCAGACAATTCTGAATTATACATCCGTGAGATAGCTTGCCTGAGTGTCTGTGGATTGTCCCACTATTTCTTTGGCGGCGATCGTACCAATCGGAAGCTGAATTGAGAAAGAGAGAGAAAGAGAATTGAGAAAATTCTATAATTATACACACTTGTTTCGCACATAAAGGAAATGTTTCTCAAACAGTTGAAAATTTGTCCCCCCAAAAAAAAATACATATCTTATTACTCTATTTTTTATGAATATTGTAATGTGAAATAATTTATGCAAACAGAAAAATGATAAATATTTGACTCAGAACCTACTAAACTATTTATTTGGTCCAAATAAATTTTATTTGATTGAAATAAATTTTATTTGATTGAAATAAATTTTATTTGATTGAAATAAATTTTATTTGGTTGAAATAAATTTTACTCAGATGAAATAAATTTTATTTAGTTGAAATAAATTTTATTTGGTTCGAATAAAAATTTTATTTGTGTTAAAAATAATTTTTATTTAAAACAAATAAATATTTTATTAGCTTCTGAGACAAATATACTTTTATTTAACTCGAATAAATGATAGTTGGTTCAAAATTCAAATAAAACATTTCTCCGGTTGTATAAATCGATAGTTTGATCTTTTGTCTGAATATTCTAATCTCGGTACATTAATAGGGGGTTGATTTTTAACCCCTTTTATCTCTAGCTGGTTTCGCCCTTGATATTAAACAATAATAAGAGCCATAATGATGAAGCGCAGTGATTATATTTACTTTCATTTCGAAAAGTAAATTTTGAACGAAAGTTTTCGTAATGCAAAATCCGCCTGCCACGTTAAGGGTTAAGTACGAATACGTATAAAGAAAGAATTCGCATTCCTGGCCATATTCGGTACGCACTGTATTCATGGATACAACCGCTTGTCCGGAAAGGCACTATATATACCACCTTCTATCAGTGACAAGAGAGGTATTCCGATAAAGGAAAATTTTTTCCTTTTTATTTTATACGAAACTAAAAAATTTAGCCGCAGTTAATGGCAAAACAAAGTTGGGAGTAAAAATTTTTTTTTTTTGAGATAAAAATCAATTCCAAAAGTGAGTAGTAAAATTTAACTAAATTTTACAACTCTTCAAATCCAAAAGGGTATACGACTTTTAAAATTCTATATTGGAAATTAAAAACATCCCTTATTTTACAATGGCATAAATTCGCATAAATTGACAAATTTATGCGATCGTTTTTAAAATTTTTATCTTTAAAAAATAATAATACTAATAAGTGAAATAATTATATATAGCTAAAAATTAATTGAATCCTATATATTGCAAAATAGTTGAAAAAGAAATTAAAATAATGAATTTTAGATCTCACCTTGGATACGGAGGCTCCCAGTCCTGCTTGACATGAGCCCTGCAGATTGTAGCCCTGTTTTCCTGAAACGGAAATGCGTAATTATTGTATATATTGTCCGCCTATTCAGACGAATAAAAACATCACTCGTCATATCTAGTCTATTGTATTCATGATGACAATAATGCTAAATAAGTACCGACTAAATTCAACATCTGACCTTTCGTTTAACATTATTGCTTATACGTATATGTGTTTATTTAATGTCCATTTTTTATTCTTTAATAAGATATTATGCATACAATGATATAAATTTTTTATTATTATTACTATTATTATTATTATTATTATTATTATTATTATTATTATTATTATTATTAGCTATACCTATTTAAATAAATAATAATAAAAAACAAATACCTTATTTAAATGGAAATTATGTTTGTCAAAAGGTCAAAACAAACTAAAATATTACACCGAGAGAAAAAAAGATGTCTCAGAACTTACTAACGAATTTATTTGTTTTAAATAAATTTTATTTGATAGTAAGAAAAATTTTATTTGCGCCAAAAAAATATTTTATTTGATACAGAGAAAAATTTTTTTTGCAAAAAAATATTTTATTTACAAAAAAAAAATTTTATTTGATACAAATATTTTTTTTTCAAATTCAAAAATATATATTTGATTCAAATAAAACATTTCTCTGGATATAGAGAATACACCGTTAATTTAGGAAAACGATCTGTATTTTTATAAATAGACATCATTTTGTTTCCATCTCGCTTTCCACAGATTGAGAAAATTGTATTATTATTATTATTACTATCATTAATATTTCATCACGTGGTAAATATTTTATTTATTAAAATTTTTTTCATTTCTTCAAAACAGGAAACTTTACGCTTTAGAAAATCCGCCGCAATGATATGATACTTATGCCCTTTATATATGGAAATGTTAATGCGTTTTGAGCACTGTGCGATGATATTTCAGAAAGAAAATGAGATTCTTCATAGAAAGGACTTAAAAGCAACATAGGTATTATAATATGTATAGTTCACATAATTTATGCTGCTATACCTTATTTATAAACAAAAATAGCATAAATTTGTAATTATCGTGCTAATTAACATTATATTTAAATAATTTCAATTTTGGAAATTTGTTTTTCTATTTTTTCAACATTTTATAAATAAAATATGCAAACATATTTTTAATGGCAAATAAAATGTGAACATAATTGATTCATTGTAAATAATTACAATGTCCGTGAAATTATATAGTGATTCGTGGTAGTACTTAATTAAGTTAATTGCATGACCCTTGGATTAATCAAGAGCGGTTAGGGTACCTATATGTATGCAGTCATCAGAGGTAGCAAATTAATTAGAAAGGAGTGTTTAAAAATAACCCGAACCGATATATATATATATTTAAGCTCATTAGCAGGTTAGATCTGATAATACAATAAAGAGAGCTGCGATCATATATCTTGTAAATAACAATTTCAATTCAAAACTAAGCGCAGAAAAATTAAATTTTTCTATTTAGTACTTTAGTAACTTAAAAGCATTATATTATTATTGTTATTATTATTCCAATTACTTTACTAATGTACAAGAATAAGCTATAAAAATTATTTTCAATATTAAATTATTAAATAAAATTAATAAATAAATATTAAATTAATTTAATATTAACTATTTTTAATATTAAATTATTATAAATAATTAATAAATATAGGTATTAAATTATTAAATAATTGAATATTAATTATTTTTCATTTTTCTTCACTTTCTGTGTTGAAAAAGTGAAGAAATATTAAAAATAATTTGGAATGAATGTTGATTTAATCACTAAATGCTGTAATTACGTTTGTATATATGTATAATATATGCACTACCATGCAAATTATAAATTAAATACGTTTAAATCAATTTTATGATTACTCATATCATAAAAGTAAAAATATGCTATTGAACACAAGTGTCTTATTATATTCCATGTAAAAAGTTAAAAGCATTTCAAAGACATTAAGTTAAAATCTTCATTTCCAGTGAGACTGGAATAAAAAAAAAGCGATAAGTAAGTACAATTAAAGCTATAGTAACCCCCTTCTCTCCTCCAATCCCCCTTCACAGTATCTTACGTATTTTTTCCAATTTTTTATCCCGATTACTTGTCCATTATCAAATATAAATATTTATTTGTATTAAAATAAAATTTTATTTCAAACAAATAATTTTTTTTTCCACTTTAATTTTTTGAAAGTAGATTATTATTATTTTTACATTCTCATCAATAATGAGAAAGTATTTTATTAATTTTTGAGATAATATACTCAACTTCCGATGTGAAAAACAAAAATTCTATTCGGAGAATTTCGAGTTTCTCTGTCAGTCTACTAATCGTAACGTTTAATTTGCCGACGTTCGCAAGTCGAATAGTCAGGTCGAGATAGATAAACGGCCAGACAGAAAGACGTACTTGAAAGACGGACAAGCTGACAAGACAAACGGAGTTTTATACAAGAAAGGGTTACAATATGTTTCAACACGCGTTAAATAATATATTAGTTTACAATTTAAACGGACAGTGAATTCGATTCTTGAACACTTTAAAATGACACAACATTTATTTTAATGAAATTTAGTGTTTTATTCACACAATATATATAACAAACTGAACGGAAGTTAATTTTGTGCCGATCGAGTTTTTAATCATATTCCTTATTTACCTGCGAGAAAATTTTGCCCCTTAGGACATTTTTTTCAATAATCTATATTCCAAACTGAATTTATTTTTTTGAATTAATAGAAATGAAAAAATTATGACTAGGTACTAGAGAGATGTATTTTAATGAAGATGTTCGTAATAGTTTATAGTGGATATTTAAAAATGTTTATTACATTTGTCATGTTGTAAATTCTAACGGTGCCGTTTTAATTTGCACTGAAATTGAGACACGAAATATTATTGTAAAAAAAATTTCTGTGGAAATAATTATTTTATCGCTATATAGCTTGGACAGAGAGATGCGCTTCATATAATTAGCAAAAGAGAGGCAGTCGAACATCGCGGGTTCTTCGACCGCTGCTGCGTTGCAGATCAACTATATAGATGACATTAAGGAACGTTTGATTGGTTCAAGTGCTTTTAACATAAAACCTAGAAAATGTATTTCCTTCATTTTAAAATGACGCGCACAATATTAAATGCAAAATTAACATGATGTCAAAATCATTTAAAACCTCGAATAAAAGTTATATGCTTCAATTTCCCCATTGCTATATATAATAATGTACAAAAAATCCACTTCGCAATTAAATGTAATGTTTACACGCGGATTCATTTAGAAAACATCCTGAAATATCAAAATTCTTGTGAAATAAAATAAAACAAGATTTATCTTTTTATTATGAAACTGGAATAAGTATTATCATAATAATTCTGTTTAAAGCATCAGAATAATTTATATACTGTATGTGGAAAAATATTACTGATTCGGAAATATTTTTCTTGACACAAAAATTTGATTTTGTCTTTTCCTGATGCAATAAAAAAAAAAATTTATTTGATTCAAATAACCGATTAATTGTCTATTATCGCAAATAAATATTGAAATTTCTTGCGCTCTTGTATAGAAATTTTCAAGGAAAAAAAAATTCAGTTACATTCAGATATAATTGAATGTTTATTAAATTTATTTGTACAACTCACCTGTTCGGCAAGGAGAAAATTCCAACGGTTGGCTAACAAAATTTGTCAACCAGCAAGTGCCAACCGGCTCTCTTTTGTCTGCGCCAGAATGTCCTTTCGACACTTGCTTACCAAACCACAAGTATCTTGGTGCACATGCCTGCAAAAAATAATAATTTTTATATAACAAACATTGAATTTTTTTTTCACTTTAATAAACAAAATTACAATAATAACGAAAATTAATATTGAAACAATCTTTATATTGCTCTCAATTGAATATATTTTAGATGATCCGCATAAGTTCCGAACTTCCAAATGAACGAAATCTTATGTATTTAATTTTTATTACCGATTTTCCGAAAATTGAAATGTATATTATAAGTAGAGCGTGACAAGAACATGTGTGCCATTTTGCAAAACTGAGAGCAGCAATTGAACAAATAAATGTTCTCAATAAGTATTTAAATCAGTCAACCACGACACAAATTACACACTGCAGATATTTATCTTTATTGTCTTCATTCTGAATGCGAATCAGAGAGTATATTTTCGCTTATGAAACAATAAATTTCAACTTCAAAATTAGTCGCATATTTTATCATTCTTGATAAAACGTAGTGTTAATTTCAAAAACAAAATATTTGTCCATCATTTCTTTATTTTGTTTCATTGAAAATGTTACTTTAAAAAAAGAAATTATTGTCTCATTTTTTTTCGATCAAAATTAATCAAAAATGAGAACATTTCACTTCCCAAGTGAAAAAGTGAAAATTTCAGTTTTCACTGGAAAAGTGAAATTTTCTTATGGGTTAATTTTGGCAAAATTAATTAAATTTGCGGATTTATTACATATATTAGAAAACAGATATTATGTTTAACAACACAAATTGCATGGCTCTTTGGAAATAATTCAGAGGTCTCAAGATCCCTTTGTTAATAATAATTTTCACATCGAGTTAATGATCCGTTGTGAATGGAGGGTCAAAAGTCATAAATGATGATGACCTCACCTACATATTATATTTATATATATGTTACATAACCAACACCCTAATGAAAGTTACAGACATGGGACACCAGATTTCATTGAGCTTTATTATGCAAAAAAAAGCTGTATATTTTCTATAAATATCCAAGATCCAAGTTAATTAAAAATAATTTTTTCTTTAAAAAATCTTGTCTGACTTTTTGTTTTAGCAATTGGGAAAAAAAATAGTAATTTCTTTTGTCGAATTTTTATATGAAAAAATAGTCCAATTTGAAAAATTTAATATTTTTTTTTTGTTTTAACATAATCTATAAACGTTAATTTAACTAATAATTATAGTTATTTCTATCTAGGTAGTAGAGAATAATTATCAACTACTTTATATTTTTATTTTTATATTTTTTTCCATGTAGAAACTATAATTATTATTTTATATAACTATAATTTTTATAGTTGGAAAAAATATGGAAAAAAATATAAAGTAACTTTTACTAATTTACAAAGTAAAATGGAAACTGTCTGGAATTTCTGCGCATTTCTGTCAATTTTTACTATTTCCGGAGTAGTAAATTTTACTACGTCCGAAGTGAATTTTAGCCACTTTACTAAAATTTAGAAATTTTAGATAGTTCCAGTTTTACTTTGTAAATAGTAAAAGTTACTTTATATATTTTTCCGTATAGAATTACTCTAGTATTTTTTCCTATCTTTTTTTTAGAATTTTTTAGACTTTTTCCTATCAAATTAGTTATTTTTAACTAATTGAATTTTAGAGTAATTTAAAAGAAATAATAAATAATTAAAATAAGTGTTACATTTTATTCTAATTTTTTAAAAATTACATTTCGTTGCGTATGATAGCCCAGTGGAAAAATTGCAAATATAGATGTAGACAATAACTCCTTGTTGCATATCATCTTTTTATTCTTTATTGCATCTCTTAAGTGTTGTATGAGTGAAATACTGTCAACTTGTCGTTACATTCAATTTACTTTCCCCCTTTTCAAGATGCAATCTTCTTCTCATAATATTCAACTAGGATTATTTCTTTTTATTATAATTTATCTTATCTTTGTTGAAAAATTTCAGTTTTCTCGTATTACTTGATTATTTTATTCACCGGAGATAATTAACAAAATATCAACTGTAATATTATTGGAAAATTTGAAAGGAATATTTATAATTTTTCTATAGGTAGGATATACAATATTAATTAAATTCATACAATAATTAATTAAATCATATCTTTGTGAAGAATTCATCAAATATTGAATCATCTTTGTATATAGATGCTAATTACTTTCCTCTGAATCTATATGCAAGTTATGTACCATTATCAATGTTATAGAGGATGTGATAAGATCCATTGTCGAGGTCATTCGAGATAAGATACTTTTGCGGAAATTCTTCCATTGTTTCTTCAATTGATACATTTTTAAAGAGTCTTATATTCGGCAAGTTATTTAGTTACCATAGCAAACTGGGATTTACATTTACATACAACTGTTTCCGGTAATAAGAAAAAAAAACGAAATTATTTCGTTTTAGTACAGTCAGTTTAGAATTTTTCCACATTTTTTCTCAGGTTCGCAATTTTTGATTGTTTAAACCGCCTTTATTTTGGGGGTAAAAATAAAGAACCATAAATGTTTAGTCGGTAGGAGTTCGAAGTAGCAAATTTAGGTACTTTATTCTTACCCCCAAAAAAAGGGGAATAAAAAATTGCGGTTCTGGGATAAAACAGAATGACCATTTTTGACTAATTAAACTGGATTATTTAATTTTAACCTTTAGGTTGAAGAAGTTTTTCTAAAAATAAGGAAAAGATTGAAAGAGAGAGAGAGACAAAATGTTAAAATTGTAGGGTCCAAAGAGATTAGTGTTTTTCCCATAATATAATAGCAAGAATCGAATATAATCGATGAACAGTCATGGGCATTAAACTTCTGGCAAGTAAATCCATTGGCCTGTTCGACTTTAACAGGAACAGCTGCAGGAGTCCCGTGCATATGGCATTTAAACGCGAACGTACATTCGTATGCGCTCGTATGCGGGAAACATTTCCAAAAACAAAATTAATATATATAGATATACTATTATTTATATCAGAAAATAAAAGCTTCTGCATTAGCACAAGAAAGCACTTCAGTACAATAGAATATATATACCCCCCCCCCCCCCAAAGTGGGGAAATAAATATTGTCAAAAACATCAAGTGTTTTTACATCTGGAACTTTCAACGAAATTCAAAAATTTCAGTTTACGGATTATTTTTACTTTACGCTTTACAATAAATAATATTTTTTCTCCACTTATTAAATACCAATATTTCAATAAACTTTATTGTACATGACGATATATATATTTAACCATATTGTCACCGTGTAAGGGATAAATTTTCAAGGAACGCGCGATTTAATACACACGCACTAATTATGTTGCTGGGGAAAAAAACTGGTCGCATAATTTAAAAAAAAGAATATGTCCTATATGTACACAAACACAAGAAATGGCAAAGGAACGAAGATATTTCGCACGAGGTATATTGTGGTTCTAAAGTAGTATTAAAAAAAAAGAGAGAAAAAAAAAATAACAGCATCCAAAAAGTTGCTTAAGGTTTGGCGTAATAGGCTCGGTAATCACTGTAGTCATAAACTGTCAAGAACGTATGCAACGTCTCTTCGACGAGACATTTTATTTATTTTCAAATTACACCAATGAGTGTCCCAAAATTGAAGAGAAAGCTTCTTCCAAGCACACCGCTTTTAAAATATAAGAGAAAAAAAAAGAAAGAAGAAAATTGTGAGACCTTTTGCATCACCTTTACGATGATTGTCGACCGTATATTACATTCATGAGCTCAATGCACAGTATGTGTATATAGTAGGTTTAATCTTCTTATGAGTTAGTGTACAAACACCTCACTATATATGGAGGGAGAGGCATGAACGAGCTGAACTATGACAAGTTACGGCCACTTTTTAAGAAGTCGTATTTTGCCAATCTGACAAGTTTGCGCACTCTCCTTGATAAATTTATGTCATTCTATAAATTCAGGTATTCGGAAGGAAAATTGCGCATTTGAAATTAGTTTTAGAATAAGGAAACTGTTTTCAATTATGGCGCATTTTGAATCTAAATAACCATTTTAAATCTCATATTTCTAATAGGTTTCTTTTGGTATCTTACGTTTAAGAAAATAATAAAATAAAGAAGAAGAAGTTCTGTATTTTTCATAGTACATTGAATAATAGTGGTCAATGGTTCAAAGGTCAACTCTACAGGGTACAAAAGATGCAAGTCCTGTTAAGGTGCTTCTACAATAGAATGATGCTGGCAAGTGCGCATCGATGTGCAACCACCAATTTGTATTAGTAAATAAAACGAAAACGAAATACAGATAAATTTGCACAATCTTCACATTGTGGGGAGAATGTTAACAATTACTGACGCTCACCAATCTTCTCATTCTCATTCTTTATTGTATATTGTAGAAGTACCTTCACAATATTCACCTTTAGAAAAACGTATATATATATTTTTCTCATGATCCGAATGTAAACGATACGATTCTGAACAGAAGCCAACACAGTGAAAGATAAATAACCATATAAACTTTACTGTATCGAAAACCAACATCATTTTCTTTTTTCTCCTTGTACTCTTCAATATTATCTGATAGGAAATTAAATTATTGCTCTTGTATTTATGATAGTCGTGCCTTATAATTTCAATACAATAATAATTCAAGCGCACATTGTACACTATTCCTAATCTACATCAATTATTTTATTGCTTCGATTTGCCTCGGTTCATCGAGATACATTTTCTATAAAATTTTAATTTGCAGTAATTGGTACATTTAACTTAATTCTATTTAGAAATTTGATATTTTTCCAATATGCTTTTGATAAAATTCCCCGATTTCCCTGACATTATAACACCTTTCGTATAATTTCCCAGCACTTCACTAACCAATAAGAAATTTTCGCTTGGAAGCTGTGAAATAATCGGTGGTTTTGTGGTGATTATCTCAATCTACTGCATTGTCCCATAGAGAATAGTGGTCAACTCTGGGTAAAGGGGACAGAGAGAGAGAGAAAATAAAAATAGTCAGAACTCTTGATGTGAAACGACCCGCTTCTGGCGATTGTCTTAAAAGACAAGACCGCCAAAGCAAAAAAAGAGCCGTTTAGCGGGCGTTGCAATTTGTCCCATGGACAAAACACACACTTGGAATGCGTATTGTCTACCGTTGGATTATCTTTCCTCTTTGTCATACGCACTCAAAGAAAGATTCCCCCCCGTCAGAATTGTTATAATGACGAAAAAAACGAAATGTCGCAAAAAAAAACCAAACTCCAGGAGAAAGATTGGATGAAGTGTGGACAAAAGTAAGAATTGAACCTGAGTAGAAAATTACAAAGGTAAAAATTTAGTGAAAAAAATACGTAATTTTCTATTTCCTAATTTGTTTAGTTATTTTTTCAACAAAAAAAATAGAGCAAAAAGGAGAAATAAATCTAAATTCTGAGAAATAATGGAAATCAGTTTTATTCTGATTGAAGGGAAAAAAAGGGTGGAGATATGTGTAAAAGGAAAGAGATGTATAGGAGTTCAGTGGCAAAAACATTGTGGATATCTGGCGGCAGTGGAGAGAAAGAGAGAGAGAGAGAGAGAGAGAGAGAGAATACGAGAAAGAACAATCGCCCGTAAAATATGGGCTAGTCTTCACGATCTAGTGGCGGCTTCTTCGCGGTATAGTTGTCGTCGGCAAAGACGCATCGATTAAAATGGAAAGAAAGGCCACGACGGGCCATGCCCAAGCAAAGGACAATCACGACCTCAATGACCTTTAGGAGCATTTTACAAAACTTCCCGCTTTTGCCTTTACGATTGCGGCTGCATCGATGAACGCCACACAGCCTCTCAACCAAAGTGCAAAAAACAATCGTTCACAAGACACAGAAACTGAATTATATATCTACTTTTCCTTTTCTTCCACCCCCCTCCCCCATATATCAATAAAATTCTCATTTCACCGAAAAACCTGAATTTTCACTTACATATCCTACATTTAAACGTGTCATGACTGCAGAAATATATCCTTTAAATCATCTCGTTGGGACTTGAAATATAATTCTTTGTTACGGTAAAAAGATGAAAAGAGAATAAAAAAAAAGAATTAAAAGAATAAAAAAAAATTAAGTGAATAAAAAAGAATTAAAAGAATAAAAAAGAATTTAAAGAATAAAAAAGAATTAAAAGAATAAAAAAGAATTAAAAGAATAAAAAAGAATTTAAAAAATATAAAAAAAAGAATACACAATAAAAAAATGTTATAAAAAGCAATAAATCTTTCACATCTTTATACTGGAAAAATGTGAAATTTTTTTGTAAAGAAAAAATTACCTACATTGTAATAAACAAAAATTATGATTCAAGGTTTATCAGATTATATTCGAAATTAATATAGTTAGACATAATATGATAAATTGTTGAAAGCAGGCATTATCAGAATCATTTCTGTCCATAATCCGTAAACAAAGAGACATAGTGAGAAGTTAAAAATTGAAATTTTCATTAAGTAATTGTAATGACCTTGCAGAATGGTAATATGAAGTGTGTAATCGAGACAAGTGTTATTAATTTTACGATACATTTAACAAATGCAGGAGATTAAAAAGACAGTAGTCGATTTTAAAAAATCAAAAAACCACGAAAGTTTTAAATATATATCAAATATCTGACGTTTGTCTAATTTTAGTTTACGTTACCTATTCAAGTACATATAATAATAATTTAAGTACTTAAAGTACTTAATTTAAGTATTTAAGTATTTAGTAAAGGAGAAGTTTAGTTTGTCAAATTGAGCACGTATGAAACCTCTATATAGGTATAAATGCATTCATCATGTTCAACAGTTTGTCCGTACCGCGAATCAACACGTGAGGTGAATAATTGCTCATCTTTACATACATTATTAGCAAAGCAAACAATTCAGCCATCATGAAGAAATCACCAACAGTTTTATCAAATATTGATGCGATTATTTATATGCAAAATCTATCATTTATGATTTCCGTTAACGATTTTTCCACTTCCTGATACAATTTAATATAAATTTAATATAAATATGAATAAAATTGTCTTTAATAGATAAATGAGCTTAAAAATATGTAAATTTATACATTATACACATGAAATAAAAATATTCTAAATTTAAGAATCTTTGCTCCTGTTTAAGAATATTTTTCCCTGTATTTTAATCTTACTCTCTAAATCTGAATTAGTAAAAATTTTAACTAATTTGAATTAGTGACTCACTTTTTGCTTTTGAATTAGTTAAAATTTACTAATAAATTAGTAGAAAAATTTTTTTTTACTATTTATTAGTAAAATTTAACTAATTCGAAAGCAAAAAGTGAGTCACTAATTCAAATTAGTTAAAATTTTTACTTATTCAAATTTAGAGAGTAAAGTAAGAATACAGTTAACTAAGAAACAGTTTTTATCTCCAAATATTCTTAGTTTAAACAAATTTTTCCTACTTTAGGAATATTATATTCTTACCTTAAGAATAAATTACATGGAAAATATTCTTAAATAGGAGTCAAGATTATATTGTTAAATTTAGAATATTTTTTTCATTTGCAAAAAGAAGAAAAAAGTGGTACGTGAAATAAAAATTTCTATGGCTCATCATTGTAGGGTCAAAAAGAAATGTTTAATAGTCCCGCGATCGAAATAATAAGGATAGAATTTGAATATTATATGCACATCTGCACTGGCATGTGCACAAATATTCACGAGTAATAAAGATTATATCTTTATATTCAATGTTCTCATTGTCCTTACGATTATTTTATGCCTCGTCACGCATTGAATTTCATTTTCTCATTTTCTTCGCTTGATTTGTCGAATTCTTTTTACGTAATAACATTGAACGCATTATCGCATATGGAAAATGTATAGATTATATCATATATTCATAGTTTTGCATATTTTTTTCCCCGGACAAAAAAGAAATAAATTATTATATTATTTTCAGTGGATTTTTGCGAGAAAGTATATATATAAAGTTGCGGAATTTAATTTTTTTTCTCGCTGTAAAATATATAGACCGTTAAATAATTATTTTTGTAAATGTTTGTGCGACAATTGCTTGTAATAATAATAAGCAAATGTTGATTATCTTCAAAAGATCAGGAGAATATCATTCATTCACTGTTGATTTCAACTTCAGGGTAGTGTTAAATTTTGCTTGTTTTGAAATAGTCCAGAAATAGAAGCAGTCGCGTAGTTCGAGACACAAGTTATATACTCGGTATGAGATTCGAAAAGCGAGTTTGCTTCTTAGCAAGAGATAATGTAAGATGAAAAATTTTGAAATATTATTAATTTTTAATTTTAAATACTTTTTTTTTGAAAATTTAATTCCGTCATGTAATTTATTTTTAGAAATGATATGAAAGAGGGATTTTTAAAGTACTTACAAGTAGTGGTCCTCCGTCCACCTTGGAAGATGAAACAGTAGCTCCGAACCATTGGCCAGACTTGTTATCAACTTGTACCAAACCATGACTTGTATTTGTAACGCTATTTCCTGTAATCAATGAAAATTACCATATTTAGAAAAAATGCGGAAATTATGTAGTATTTATCTTATCTCGAAAAGTCTTGTATATCAGTCAAGGTCTTTCAACACAAAGGGCTAAAAATATAATTTTTAAAATGGATCTACTATAATAGATGCGCCTTTTATCGAGTCACGCCCCATCATGAAATGATCTAAATCTAATCAACCACACCCAAGAGTGGCCTATTTCTGACAAAGAGGGCCACGCCTCTTATTTTAATAATTTTAAAAAGATAATTTACGGGAAAAGTTGTTATTTTCATTACATATACGACTATTTGTCCATTAAGGCACATTTGTCCTTTGATGAAATGCGAAAGGGGGAACTACTTTTCATTTTTCAAAGTGGTGTGTACTATAAGGCTGTATTGCTTTCCGATGTGGTGCCAGTGGTAGTTCCAGTTTAACCAGTGCCAACAATGTATGAACTGGCAAATGCCCAACTTGATGGCAGAACATGTCATGCGAACTTACGGTTCTCTGTATTAGGCATTGCAGGTTCTTGTGGGCTTTTTGATTCCACGTAGGAAGCTCTCTGGTCTGCGACCATCTCAGGGTGTAGCGACCTGTTGCGATGAGAAAAGAAAACCTGAACCTCATCCACCGACTTATCTGAGAAGTGAGTGAGTGAGTGAGTGACCTCTAAGGCCACCACTAAGTTCACTTCGTTTCCTCATACGCAACCAGAATCTCAATCAACAAAACGATGATGCGAGGAATCTCACAGATTAATCATCATTTAATATGTGAGAAGAATTCTCTTGTCTTCTTCTGCTTTTCACTTTTTTCTTTTCTTTTTTCTTTTTTTTTTGTCACGACACTCGTCAATGTCAGGCATTATAAAAGGTGATTTTAATAAAAGATTTTTATTAAGGTACTTATAAATTTCATTAAAGACATTGGACAGTGGAACCTCGATTATCCGAACTAATTCGGACCTTGTTCGGATAACAGAATTTACAGTGATGCAATAAGGGACTTAGAAAGCAAAAGCCATAATCTAATTTCTATATTTTCAAGAAAATTTTGTACCAAAAGAAACGAAAATAATGTTTTAGGCTTAAGACCTTAAGAAGACGTAGAAAAGTCCAAATAACAGGTTCCACTGTATTTTATTACGTATACAGAAATATTATACGAAAGGTATAGTTCTGACTATGTGCTGAATTAAATTGATATGCATATAATATACACAACATTTTATTCAATTAGCACTTGGAAGGCGTTCTTCGTACATATGCGTAATTGAACTCGATTGGGATCAATCATCTAAAACACTTGCGACTAGAATCCAATTTGCAAAAGTATATATATAGAAAATTCACTACCGCAAACTTTGCAGTACACAAAATTTAAACTTGTCATATATGGAAAATATTGGAAATAAAGACAAATTTTTCTCAAACAAAATGTCTTAAAATGTATCTAAAAAAGCATGTTTCAGAAAAAATGCAATACTAAATTTAGGGATCAGATTCGTTTTTTGTGTAAAAAATAATTTTTTTTGTATACATAATAATTGTGATTAATAATTGAAACTGAAAACAAACTTCCTTCATTATAAACGGTACGAGTATATTTATATTATAATACATTAATAATAGAAAATCACGTAAGAATGATTGTTTCTGCAACCCGCAGTATGTATCAGTAAACAGGTTACTGACTTTCATTCTCTTATCACGAACGAGACTTATCCATTCTCAAAGTATGTAAAATGTATACATCACTTTCAATAACTTTTACTTTCATGTATACATATCTGAAATACAGTGGAAGCTCGAGATTATCTAAACTACACAGTAAAAATAAAATCTTATTTTAAGATGAGTCTTAAATTCAGCACTGCTAGCCATAATGTAAATTGTATGTAAAATCATTGCGTAAATTCAGCAAAGGCTGTCTTAAAAATGTTGCATCTTAAAATAAGACATCTTTTCTGCCTTAAAATAAGACTTTCTTTTTACTGTGTAATTCGCGGACAGGACCTGGACGGATAACAAATTTCTTTTTCTTCTTCTTCTTCTTCTTATAATTATCAAATGACTTAAAAATTGCACCAATGTCAGAAAGATTAAAAGTCCGTTTTGATGTTCACAATTAAAAATTAAAAAGAAAGAGATATAATCAATTTTTCGTATCGATCATTCGTTTTCTAGCATATGTAGATGCTGCTTGAGATTTTAAAAGGCTGGAAAAGTTCGAGAAGGAGAAATTCGGTTGATACTTTGGATAATATTTAGGTCCAACTGTATTTAAATAACCGTACAACATTGTTGTATTTTTGAAATTTTAACACATTCACAGAAAACTCAAACGAAACGTTGAAAAATGATACTGCCTTCTTGGATCATTCTACAAATTGATCAAAAAAGCGGTGTAATTTTGCAACGTTTTGATCCCTTTTGGTTTTCTCTGTTGGACCCAATTTTACAAGCAATAGAATTGTGAAATATAAATATTTAAGTGCAACAAAAATAAAATTACACGCAAGAAAAAGTGTAAAGAAAAAACCACATCAATATCTCAATACATCTGCAAGTTACTAAAAATCTGAACAATAGCGGATTGTTATTTATTTCGATATTAAAAAAGTCGTACGTATATATTTTGTGCACAAGTATAATAGTTTATGGGCTTGCACAATGGACATACACGGGACGGTAATTGGCAAGAATCGAGTCTTCTGGTCACCTGTAGTGTAGAGCAAGCATTTGCGCTCTTCACAGGAATGAACAACTAGTTGCGAGCTAGTTTAAACCTAATTGGACAAGATCACACACACAAAATCGCAAACTTATGCATTGGCTAATTCTTATTATTGTGTATCAAAAAAACAGTAATAAAAATGTCTCCGTGCTTTGCAAAATTGATTCTTCCTGCAAGTTTTATTTATAGGCAAAGTAATATTAATATATAAGGATATGTTTCATGTGGCAATCATGTTAGGCGACAAATTATTATTGTTTGTCGGTGAGGAAATGATTTTATAATGAAAATAAATTGTAATATCGCGAGAGAGCGTAAATCTTTTTGAAAACAGTTGAATAGCACAGACGCTAGTTTTCAGATGAAGATAAGAGTCATAATACTGCAATTTCAGCAATACGTATCATAGCATTCTACACTGTAATGGGGGCTTCTTCTCTTTCTTCTCTATATCCTTTCTTCTGATCTTTGCCATTATCACCTCTTCTTCTTCATTCTCTCCACAACCTCATATCAAGTGAGGTAAAATGTTCGCAGTTCGCACAACGATTTCAGGTAATTCGGATATGATGGTACGAACTTGAAGCGGGGAATTGTCAATTATTCACTGATGGTATTCTACTCAAGTGTTACCCAACTGTATATATACCTGGTAAATCACCGCCCTTCGAGTCGTTGAACCAAAGCCATATCGTTGACTTGTATTCTTTTCGCGCAATGTAACTTTTATTCTACCGTTATTGTAATGGCCGTGAGACGAAAATAAAAAGTCGCAATTAGGATACATGAATACCCAATAATAATCATTAATGAGAATTTTCATTTGTCCGATTATTTCATCGAATTTTCTTTTAGCTGAATTTACATTCTTCGAATTCGTATATATAATATTTGAAAGAATTTCTATGTAAACGAATTTTTCCCTAACAGAATATTCAAGTAAGATATTTTTCAAACAGAAATTTCAATTAACAAAATTTCACCAAATTTTTGATTCGATTCATTTATTTTATTTTAAATAATTTCAATATGATAATGATGATGAGAAAAATTACCGCAAAGAAACAAAAAATTCACTAGACAGATGAATGTAAGAAATCTTCTCGCAGATTTCACGCGATAAAAATACAAAGAAAAAAAATCAAGTCAATAGTATTTGGTTCCAAGTTTGGAATTCGCAAGAAATCCCTTGTTCCAAGTCCGCATGACTTAACCGAATTCCCGCGAGAGATTTTCAAGACCGGTCTCAAAGAAATGTTCCCGAAGACAAATTTATTGATCTTTCTTTTCATTTATCATTGGAACTGTTGAAATCAATGTTTTCATTGCAATTCCAAATACGAATTAGATAATGCAATCGGGAACATTTTCTTTTTTATATCCACGGCAATTAATTATAATAAAGATATATACTGCAACATCACTCACCATTTCTCGTATCAAATCGAACAACATGGCAATTATTGTCTTGATTTATGTCACATTTGAAAACCGAGCCTCCGCGAATTATATCCTTTTGATTTGTTTCGGCTGCTGGTGCACCAACAATCACTCTGCAACAAAAAATGTTATGGAATTATTAATAAACAAAAAAATATCATTTTTTTTTCTTCTAAAAATATCGCAGCTTTTTCCTGAACTATTGAGTGAAACAAATTTTAATAGCTTTCGAGATTGAGGTCAGTGGTCCAAAGTTATTTTCGTTTATGATGTCAGAGAGTTTCGCGGCAGTTTTAATAACGCAGCTGTTTGTGAAAAAAGGAAGATTTGGAAAATTTGAAAAATTAATCAAAACTTTATGTGAAAATTGGGAGGGGGAGAAAAGGTGAAATTATGGAGTATTATGAAACATTTTTTACCAAATTGTTTTCGGTTTGAATATAAGCAAATATCAGTGAATAATTTCAATTATATATGCAAATGTGATATAGCAAGGGTCCGTCGACATCTCCAATTTATTTAGAGATTGCACACATAGCGTGTTGAATAGGCCATTAACATTATTGACTCGAGGTTCGCCAACCATCTTTCATGCACTCTTCTTTAAATTACTAAATTCTTCTTGCTTCAACCAATATCAATATATGCCACTATTATTAGATTCACACTTAAACGAAAATTTATTTGATTCAAATAACAGATTACTTGTCTACTATCGAATAAATATTTTCTTGAACCAAATAATTTTTATTTAAATCAAAAAAATTTTATAACTGAATCAATAATTTCTGTATTTGGATCAAATACCATTTAGTTGAATCAAGTACCACTTAGTTGATTCAAATAATAATTTGTTAGATACAAATAAATATTTCTTTGATAATAGTCAAGTAATATTTTCTTGAACCAAATAATTTTTATTTAAAATTTTAAATCAAATTAATTGTATAACTGAATCAATACTTTCTGTATTTGGATCAAATACCATTTAGTTGAATCAAATATCATTAGTTGATTCAAATAATAATTTATTTGATTTATTTGCTTATTTATTATTAAATAAATATTTATTTGTATCAAATAAATATTTATTTAATAATAGTCAAGTAATCCATTATTTGATTCAAATAATTTTTTTGCAGTGCAATATATTTTTTATTACAGTTTTTATTACTGTTTTAATTTTACTTTTTAGATATTTAGATCTAAAAGAAAAAAAGAATAATTTTTTTCTTCAAAAATCGAAATACCAATACATGTAAATTTCGCATATTATTGTGATTATTGCATGATTATTTAATTATTATTATTGTATAATTATACATATAGTGCGGACAAATGATGTGTCGAGCATGCAATTATTAAAAGTGGTTTCTCGAAAGGTTTTTTTAATTTACTTTTCTAATATAGCATTGATGAAATTTTTATTTTTATCCTCACATATATAAAAACATTGCTCTCAATTTGAATCATATAGCAAATAGAAACTACTACTATGTGAAGAACGTCACTATTCTGTGGTTTACCATTGATTCAAGATGTTACAAACACAACAGAAATGAGAACACACTTTTTTTCTATATACCAGTTATATATCCTTTTTATCATCACTTAGATCTTTATAGTCTTAATAAAATTACGTTACTATAAAATTCATCTAATTTCAACATCAGTTCAAGACACATTTATAAATTGAAAAAAAAATAAGAATATATAATTAACACTTCAATCAAGAGAAGTTGCAAAAACTGGTTTTTTTTCTATAATCTCCTTAATGTAACTTCCTGTAATTTTAAGATGTTTCAAAATAAAAAAAAGTTACCAAAATATGCTTTTAACATTAAGTGAAAATTTTGCCTCAAAGCTTGAATCTAAAATATGTTTTGTGTTCAGTTTTCTTTATCACAGAAAAGAATAATTTATATACAATGGCTATCAAAAGAGTTTGAGATTGGGGTTATCGACTAAAAGCTCTTCAGGATATTGCCACATTTGCGGATGTTATTTATAAGTCCCATTTCCGTAACAGAGGATTTATAAAAAGATATTGGAGCATATAATCTAAAATTCAGAATATACATATGTTGCGTTATAGTAAAAATAAAAATTCTGCAACAATAACTGTCAGATGGATTTAATATACACAATATGCGAAATAAACATATGATTGTTTACATAAAATAAAGATGTAGTGGAGACTTAATAATTTCTATTCATGTCAATCAAAAATTTATCGTTGAATGCCTTTTTGATTTTCATCTGAACCGCTGTAATCATTAAAGGCGCACATTTTTTAACCCTCTCAAACTGATGAATAAATTAAAGCTATTCAACCAAGTTAATTTGACGAGTCATCCGAAATCATAATGGATCTGTTAAGAATGATATTCCTCATCTCTGCATTACAAACTTAATAAACAAAAAAAAAAAAACTTTTTAGTACCTTTTTCCTATTTCATGTAGGTAAATGAAAAAATAAGCATCAAAACTATTATTTCATCAGTGGAATATCACTGATTTAAATTTTCGAGAATTGTTCCATTGGAAACGGATATTTGTTAATTTTTACAACAGCAATTATTATACGTTTGTTTAAAAGTTTATAATTATTTAATATTTTGAAATTGAATAAAATGAAAATCGAATCAATAAACTACATATCTCAAGTAGGTACGCGTGCTTTAGCGTTTTCTCAATAGCAAAAGTAACGTGGGTCGAAGCGACGGAGTTTCAAACTCGCCCACTTTAAAAAAACAACAGTACACAGCTATATACCTGCATTTAGCATACGAATCTTTGCAGAGGCGAACCGGTCCTTACCATACAAAATTACGATAATTTTCAATGTTAAAAAAAATTATTGATTTCATAAGAATACGCGCGTCACATAATTGTGAAAGTGGATTTCGGTAGAAGACACAAATTATTGTCAAGAATTTTTTCTGATTCACTTTTATGATTATTTTTTTAATATAACTTTGTACCCTCTATATGTTAATTTTTACAGACAAATTATGGGATTTGTTATTTTATTCTCCTAGGGAATATAATAATAAATAAATATGTAATATGTAAATAATTCTTAGTAAAATATTAATTAATGTTAATATTTAGCAGAATTCTTATTTAACGAAATTTTTCAGTCAGCCGAACAAAATTCAGCGCGAATTTTAAAATTGACCAATCACAATTTCCTCGATATTTTTTGATAGGTTAATTTTTAAATTCGCGCCAAAATCTTTCGGCTCACTTGAAATTCCGTTTAATGATAATTGTGCGCTAAATAAAAATTCCTTCAATACGAAAATTATTCTCATCGAAATCCCATATTCTAATGGAATATAAAGATATTTATTTAAAAATTCTTTTCAGTGGCAAAAGTAATACATAAAGTGTTTTTGAAAAAAAGAATGGAAAAATGAACAAGGACAGGGACGTTAGACATGAGGAGAGTCTAAAAGTATCAGATGTTTTTGGCTGATATTTGGTGACATATGTATGTGATTCGGTTAGAAATTTTTGTATATCCATATAACTAAATCTGGACACAAGACGGCCTACGTAAAGTGCGGCCCACCTTTATATTCACTTAAGAACGACTGTATTGACTTATTATTGCAACACGATGCTGGACAGACGCGCATTTATAATCCCTTATTTGGCAAAATCGGACGGCTCCATCGTGCTGCCGCGCCATACTTGGCGAATTGCTCAATGCCATCGTCCCGATCCCGCGCAATCGGACAATTCCATCTCTCTTTTTCTATACCTGAATTTCTCTCTTACTTTCGACTCCTTTCTCCCACAGGTACATTTTTTTTCCCCGTGTCCCTTTCTTTACCAAAACAGTCTATTTTCCAGTTTGTATAAAATTATAATATACATATAATTATGTATACCTACATAAATATTTAGATATTTAAAGATATTTAAACATGTCAAGAAGATGTTTCAAGAAGTTATCGTTAATAAAAATTCGTATACATATACCACAAATTAGATTTGAGGGCCATTTAGAAACAATAAAAGCTTTTAACGGAGAATCGGATAGAGTTCAGCGAACTTGAAACAGCAAGTCCATCTGTAAGAGAGCGCGTATGTTAATGAGGGTGCGTGCTGAGAAATTAAATTTCAAGCGGGACTGCGGGACTGCGGGAGCAGTAAGTCTTCTCGAAGGATTCACGCCACGAACGGATTCGTTGATAGGGCTCGAAGCGAGTATTTATACTTTGTAAACGCGACCAAGGTACTTACACGCAGGATGTTAACCACAAGTTCAGAACATCCTATAGCCTTCATGTTATGGGACATGGAACGTGTGCGAGCTTTGACGTTTGTACATTGTACACTTGTTCAATCAGACACGACCATCTTATATATAGTCTCTACACGAACTTTCGTTATCCTGACAAATGTATGACCAGAGTCAAATGTACCAGAATTTCTTATTCTTTTTTTCTGTATATTCCTTATTCAGACATTCCAACTGTGGATAAAAGACTGTAAATTCTGCAGTAAAATCTGCATAGTATCGTTAACGGATGATAGTATCATCTGTTGATGTTACTACAACAGATGATAGCATCATCTGTTGATGATAGTACAACAGAAGATAATTATCTGTTGATGATAGTACAACAGAAGATAATCATCTGTTGATACATCATCTATTGATGATACTATGCAGATTTTACTGGGTACTACTGCTACAATACTGAAAATTTAATTGTCACGTGATGTAAAATTTGATCCTTGATGCACGTGCAGACTTTACTTGATTGTAGCTGCAGACTATATGGATCTGGATTCTGATATATATGAAGGACATCGATTTGAAACGCGTGAGCATGTATAAGATGTTCAGTTCAGTCCGCAATGACGCAATGCAAACGGAGGCGCGTTTATACATCGTCATCACGAGACTCCACTACTTTATAAGGAGCACCTACTCACAAATACCATTCCCTCCTCTCTTTACATTGGTAAATAGAATTCCCTTGTGTCTCACACAACGTATAGAGAAACCCCTCCGGAGAATGTGGATCAAATTTAATTTGCATGTCAAGTATTTCACTATACGTTCAAATATAATACATATAGGTACATATACGTACATATAGGTACATATGTACATATAGGTATATTTAGGTACACAATACATCTGTAAATCCTTCTGGATAACTTGTTTAACGCGCCCTAGATAGGGCTGCCTTCACATTTTCTTTTTCCCAATATTCATCATTTCATTCACTGATGCATTTTCTTTCTCTAATACATGAACATTAGAAACTACCTTTTTCTTTCTAAGTTTCTATTTCTATATACATTTTCTTTTTCCAACACAGGTCTAATTTTTCTATACAAATACAATTAGAAACAACTGTGTCAGTAGATCACCATCAAAAAGATGATTAAGAATAGTGTAAAAAAATTAGTCCGGTAAAGTGTGAGGCTCACACAAAAAAAAAAATTTAATGGCCTAGATATTACGCTACTTTCATGTATTTTTTCCCCCTGAATCCGAATCCAGAATAATCAAATTGGTCCGAATTTTCGAGATAACGTCAAACAAACTGCATAAAAACACACATTAGAGGCAAAAAAGAAGGTAATCAGAAAAATTTGAGGCCAACCTGTCAATTCTGATTTCGGATTCGGATTCAGCGGGGAAAAATACATGAAAATAGAATAGTGTAATATGTCGGACTAGAAATTTATTTTTTATTGTGTGCCAGTGTAATGGTAAATTCTAAATTCTAAATTTCTTAAGAGTTAAAAATGTTACAAGGATAGACAAATATGAATCTTAATGAATCATGAATGCGAATCGGGAGAAGCAGACATTGTAAAGAAATTGACAGGGACTCGTGTGTATTTCAAGGTCTGTAATTTTTCAGACATTGCAGATGGAACGAATGGAAGGAATATGGAACATGCAGTTAAGAGGCATATGTTGGTTCCGAGTTTGGTCATAATACAAATTCTACAAAAGGCAGAAAACACGTGCGGATGCTACATTCTGGCAGCCATATGGCCGCCAGAACACTATGGTCTGTACGCACGTACATATAGTAAGAGGAAGGAAGTGTTTTTCTGCCAACAGAAGTCACTTATAGGCCATCCATGTCATTTCTCAGATTTTTATTATTTTTGTCCTGTATATATACCTGCAGTAAAAAGTCAAATATATACTTTCTACTGGTTTACAAAAAAGAATCACTCCTCTTTCAAATTGTAATCTACCATCCACATATAGTATGTAAATTGTATATCTTTTTTGAAAAATAGTTCATACCCAATTTTAGATTGTACATCCAAAAATATCTAATACGGCCCACTCGATAATTAAATATTTCAAGTACATAAACATAAATTCTAAAAATAAAAGTAAATTATTCCACACTTATGTCGTTTACTTTCAGTAGGTGGATTTCTTGCATCTTTCTCGTATACGTCATTACGTCATTACTATAAGTGAAAGAAAACATGCTCTATAATAGATACCATCTGACCTATAAGCTATAACACGAAACGTTCGGGATAAAATGAATTTACCGTCTTTGGGAAATTTATTAAAAAAACATTGTTTCGGTGATTAACTGCAGCAAATATTCCAATGCATAATTGCAAATACAGTAGAATCTCAATTGTCCGAACTGTATTTTTCGCGTTTTGTATCCACCAAAGTAAACAATGAAGCCGTGCGAAAGGTTTCGATAAAATTTACAGTTTGGATAACAATTCGGATAATCGAGGTTCTACTGTATTTGCTACAGAAGAGAAATTCAATAAACTATTTTCTTTTTTCTTTTGACATAACGTTACTAGAATTCTGCTTTCAATTCGAAATATACGGAAAAAGTATATATATATGAAATAAATAACTATAAATTGTGCTTTCTAAACGAAAGTACGTATAAAATTATCCATAAAATAATCACAAGGAATAGTGAAAAGATATCGAATTTTGTCTACATCAAAGAAATATACATCAAAGATATACAATAAGGGTCAAAGTTTCATCAAACTTCTTAATCTCTCGATTTAAAAGAATTTTTAACTATAAAGTTCAGTTATTTTCAAACATAAATCACGCACAAAATAAATACCAAAGAGTATTTTATATTGTAATTACATAAAAATTTATCACGAATACGAAACAGCACGCATAAAACGGTACAAGTGCCAAAGAGAATACTGTACTCATCTGCCTACATACCTATCACTATAAATAAAACAACTTTTTCGTTGTTGCGATGCCGTAAGATCATATACTATTTCTATATATTCTTTTTATAGACTATAAAGACCAATTTTGTAAATAAAAAATTAATTTTCAAATTAAAAGTAAATAATTGAAAGCGTAAAAAGTTCGAATAGTGTAGAAATTACTTACAATCGGGGTTCCACTGTACACTGAAAAAAATTTATTTGATTCAAATATTACTTGACAATTATCAAAGAAATATTTTTTGGGTTATTATCTGAGTCAACTAAATGGTATTTGATCCAAATACAGAAATTATTATTTCACTTACAAATTATTTGATTGAAATA
Organism: Leptopilina clavipes; assembly: GCA_001855655.1. Classification (NCBI taxonomy): domain Eukaryota; kingdom Metazoa; phylum Arthropoda; class Insecta; order Hymenoptera; family Figitidae; genus Leptopilina; species Leptopilina clavipes. The sequence goes on from JUFY01022041.1 coordinate 46,548, forward strand.
AAAATTATTTGGTTATTCAAGTAAATATTTATTTGATAATAGAGACAAGAAATCGATTATTGAATTAAATAATTTTTTTTCATTGTAATGTAAAACAGTAGGTATATGTAAAAAAAATTGATTTCCTTAAAAAATTAAAAAATTGCGCGTGTTTTATTTGTTCGAGTGTGCATATAATTATGAGAAAAATGGGAGAATTTTTTTTTAACGAGATACCTAACTGACCTGAGCTTACATAGACGCGAGTGCATATACACAATATGCATATATATGGATATACATGCGTTCATGTATATAGAGGCGTGTAAAAGTGATATGCCTGAGGCGACTGACTCTTCCGTATAATGACAGAGCCTGAGGTTCCGGCACGTGCCTCACGCGATCCTCATTACCTCCTTCTATTACTATCCTCTTTTTCATTTTCTTTTGCCTGAAATCCCTCTCCTCACTCACAATTTACCAGATTTTGTAACTGTTTTTTTATCACACTTTCCTACTCGAATCAGTCTCTATTTTAAAACCAAATTTTTAATTTTTAATCTGTAATTTTTAATTCATAATTTTTTATTTTTTATTTAAATTAATTGATTTCGTTGATTAAACAATTAAATTCGAAAAAATATTTCACTTACGAATTATTATTATTTTGTCAGATGTTTTCCACGCTCAATTTCAAGTGCGAGCTTGACTATTTCTTTCTCAAAACGAATTTAGTTCTATTTTTACATAATCTGTTTATATTCTTTACCTAAAGACTTACAAATTTCTCCCTCGCTGAGAAAATTGTCATGTATTAAAATAAAATGCAAACGAATTAGCTATTTTAATCCAATACAACCCTATGCCGAAGCATTTAAAACGAAAAAAATTTTTTCCTACATTTTGATTTTTTTTGATTTTTTGAAAAAATACATACTTTTTCAAAAAAGTATTTCACTGTAGATTATAAATATCAGAGGGAGAGAAAAAGATTACATAGTTAATAAGTGGCAGGCATATATGTAAACAGTAAACATATTATAAATATAAAATTAAATAAATAATAACCACGTATACGCGTAGAAAATTGCATCTTAATAATATCTTAACAATTCAAGGATGATGCATTTAAATTTTAAGACATGCAATCTCTATATAATTCTATCAGAGTCGACTAACAATCGCCTATTTTAAAAGAATAGTCTTTAATTAAGACTCAAGTGCGCGAGAAAAAAATCAAAAGTAGAACACCACTTCACTATAAATAAATAATTTCTAAAATAAAGGAAAAACTTGCAACATTCAAATATTAAATAAAATTTATCACCGCCTATTAAATAAAATAAAATCACTTTTTTACTATCTCTATATGAATAAAATTATATTTATTTTCAATTTAAAAATAATCAAAAAAAATTCTGAAGGAAATATTTTTTCAATATTTCCAAAAATTAGTAATTTATTTTTGAAAAATACGCAATATTACAGTAATAAAAAATTTGATGCTTGAAGAAGAAATAAATAAATTTCAGGTTCATTTGAAACGTTCAGAACTTTAGGAACATAATTTTAAAGAATAATTGAACGTAATTGCATGTATCGTTAAAGTAACTATATAATTATAGTCTGTGGAATAATAACTAAAGAATTATACGGAGTGTCAACTACCTATGCATTAAACAACATATAAAATGTAATAATAATTTTTTTCTACCTCTGAATGTAATTCATTTCAAACATTTATTATTTAGAAGAAGAAAAAAAGAATATGAAGCAATTTGAAACATTTTCATATATAGTGGGATGAAAATTCATTCATGGATTATTCATTCATGTAACAGTGGTTATATTATGATTATATACTCTCTGTTTTACCAATATTATGCAATCAAGTGATGTCATTTTATTTTTAGTCAAGGGCATATAGATTCCAAGATATTGGATTTAAAATTTAATTTCACGATTGCTTTTCGATTATTTCTATAATTAATTTTGTAAATAGAATATGTACATTATAAGCGCGAATGGAAAATATTTAATAAACGCCCACATATGAAGAAAACTATCGTATATTGCAGCAATGACCTTACAAGTTTTGCGTAAAAAAAAAACAGCCTCACAATAATTATTTTACAACATTCAATAAAAATTAACATAAATTAAATGAATTCAAAAAAAAGAAAAATTATGTCTTCGAATTTAGAAAAATACATTCATATTCTTTTTTTTTTGAAAAACAAAATTTTTAAACTTTTTTCCCCGCAAAGTTTATTGGTAATAATAAATTCTTTGGTAAACTTTCTGATGGAAAAAAAGTCAAAACTTCAGAGTGAGAAAAATGCTGCTGATGTATTTTTAAGAGAATCTTAAGAGAATATTATGCAACTTTTCTTTACGGGATCGAAAAATATTTTCTAAATATTGTAAAAAATTTTTTACTAGTTATTTATATTTTCTATTATGGAATAAAATAAATTAATTTGGAAAGAGGAAATAATTTTTATTGGAGGTGATGATAACGGTCATTGCAATTATCAGGATGACAATTCTACGAAACCTGATCATCAATTATAAATATCCCTTAGTTGAGAATCTATTTTGGGAATTAATGCTAAGCGCAGACAAGACCGGTAGTGGTGTATATATATATATATATATATATGTGTGTGCGGAGTGCGGAGTCAGGCGAGACGCACACGTGAAATTAATGGAAGCGTTGCTCGTAAAGCTCCTACAAGGTGGCCTAAATATACGCCTAGAATGATATTTCTAATACAAGCAATCTTAACTTCCGGTATAATCTTTAATTTCATCAAAGGCTTATTTTAATTTTGATTATTCAAACATTGCACCTCAATTTCATTCAAAATTGTAGTATTTTTGTCTGCGTTGGGAAAATTTTTAATATTTTGAATTAAAAAATAAATTTTCAGTATGAAAAATTTTTAATATAAAAATTTCTTAATAAAATGAAAAATAAATTTTTAATTAAATTAAAAATTTATTTTTTTTTATTTTTAAGT
>JUFY01022041.1:49569-79170 GCA_001855655.1 Leptopilina clavipes
TTTTTTTATTTTTAAGTAAAAATTAAATTATTATTAAGTATATAAAATTGAAAATTAAATAAATATTTTAAATTAAAAATTAAATTTTCAACTCCAATTTCAATGATTCGTGACATCAATAAAATATTGCTTTTTCATTCTTGCAATTAATAATTTGTCAGAAAGGACGATTTTATTCGACCCTTGAAATTTTTTTTTGTTGATTAATTTTTTTTTTTTTAACATCTGGTCCATGCAGCCACTTGAAAACTTGATGCTCTTTAAATTCCAAGAGAGTGGTCGAGTTGTGAAAGGAAATCTTTTTATTCATATAAAAGCATTTCTTTTATCAAATCTTTTCAAGTATACTTCTTGTTGACACTTGTAAGATATCAGCCTACCTTTCGGAAATTACAAACACTTGTTCAATAATTAATAACGTGCAATTTGATTTTAATTTTTCATCTTTATGAAAGTATATGGCTGATAATTTTAGATATTAAAAAAAAAATATATATATTAAATTTAAAGTGATTCAACATCTATTAGAAAATTTTTTTTGGAAAAAAAAATTTCTTTTCCACTTGTGTTAATTTTCTATAGATCGTTTTTCGCAGTATTATTTATACATGGTTTCCAAAGAGTTAGGGTTGCAAAGTTTATTCGTGGCCTGTCGTGAACGTGAGTCACGAGGCAATGGGAACGCAAGATCAGTCGTTATGATGCTCCAGATTAAGTCTGGTGCTCAAAACAGTGACATTAAACAAAAAATATTTCTAAAAAATCCCTCTCGAATAATATGTGAAACAAATTAATCAGTTCCTAAATAATATTACTATTTTATTGTTTTACTTTGTTGTTATTATTATTATTATTACTATTATTTATTACTATTATTACTATTATTATTGTTGATGTTGTATAAAAAAAATAATATGCTGATTATGTGCACATTAAAATTCGAGTTGCACTGACGTACACAAAACAATGTCCTGGAGATGAAGTACCTATTGTTTCTCGCATGGACCGACACACAGTCTCAAGTGATAAGCAAACAAAGTCGTATAAGGTCTATCGCGAGTATATATATGTGTATACAAAATAGAAACGAGTTTGTCATCTCCCTGCCCTTTTACTTTTTAATCATTTTCAAATGTTTATTTTTATTAAAATTTATCAAAAAAACAAGATTTCTTTTTCTACGTTATAAAAATTGAATTACACAGGGAAAAACTGTAACAACTATTACGAAAACGAAAAATGATTTTAAATTATTAAATTCATTCAATCTAGTTATTAATTTTTAATTTATTTAACAATTTAAAAATTGTATTTTTTTAATCTTTTGTCTGGATTATTTCAATGATCCTTGCGGGTAGGAAAATATATCCTATATATTTTCCCCATCATATCATTGGAGGCGTGACATTAAAAGTGTATATAATTCGCAACAGATCAATATAGGGGCAATTTGAAAATAGGACCCCCCCTTGCAATAGAAATACACATTCACAACAACTGCACGTGTATTTCCAGTGCAATATATAAAAGCGGGAGTTATAGTATTATATACAGTCACCAAATGAAAGCTTTGACAGGATTAACTCAATGCATTAGTCAGAAAACTCGATTTCTCGACAAAATAGGAATTACGACTTGCAGGTGACCATTTATTACAACACTGTAATTTTACATTAAGGAGAAGAAAAAAAATTTTTCCTTATTTTTATAGTATAATATACTTAATTGCGACTCTAGAAAAAAAAAATTCTGTAATAAACAACAGAATGCTAAAATAATATATGTTGACTTGAAATTTATTTCATACTGATAAATATTTCTTTGATAGTAGTCAAGTAATATTTACTTGAAGCAAATCATTTTTTATTTAAATCAAATAATTTGTAAGAGAAATAATAATTTCTCTATTTGAAACAAATTTAGTTGACTTAAAATTTATTTGATACTAATAAATATTTCTTTGATAGTAGTCAAGTAACATTTGAATCAAATAAATTTTTTTTTTTCAGTGTATATAATAGTTTAATAAAGAAAAAAACTTTGGAGTTGAAGTATGTATTAGAAGGGGTTTCATTTGATAATAATAATTATTACTATAATAAAAACTAGAGATAGCAACACTATTTAGTTGAAAAAAAATTTGACTGGGCTTCTTTAAAACACACATCATCTTGATATAACTAATTTGACTGAGTGTACATTGTATATTTTAATTACTCGAGTTCAAGGAACTATTTTCTTCTACATACTAAGAAAATCTTGATTCACTTTTAATAGAATTGACCAAGTATCTTGCTTGAAATTTGGATATACGAGAAGAAAAAATAAAGAAGCACTGTTTCTAAATTGTATGTAAAATCTTCAATTTTTTTTATAAATTCAATTTGAAATTTCAATTTCAATTTCAATTTCAATTTCAATTTCAATTTCAATTTCAATTTCAAATTCAATTTCAATTTTAATTTCAATTGGAAGAGAACTCCATCAAAATTTATAGCAAATAGAAAATCTTTTTTTTCCAATTCCCGAGTATAATGTCATTCCTTATTCCTGTTGCACTCTATTTTACTATCAACAGGAAGATCCATTCGCACTTGAGCGATTGTGACATCGAGTCATTAGCATAGTTATCCGGAAGCTGATAATTATTATTTAACGCAAACCGTTACACTTTTTGCAACAGCTGCACATGGCTGTTACGAATCTCTGTTTATATGATTTATACACGAAAAAGAAAATAAAAATATATTGTGAATTTAACACCTTGAAGAAAAAAAAAATTTTTGATCAATGCGGTAAATTTATAATTCTCTATTGTTTATATCATATATATTGTATTTGTTGTAAATCAATTATTGTTCTCATGGTTTTCCTGGGACAAAATAAGGAAATTCTAATTCTATAATTCTAAATTTGTTATAGATTTTCAGAATGATTTCTTTTTGACATAAATTGCAAATTTTAAGATATAATTATTTAGCTTCAAAAGTATTTTTCTTTTTCTTCTATAAAAAAATACTTACGATCCTCGACCTACAGAATCACGATATTCAGCCACAGAAAATCCGAACATGGACTGACGATACGATTTGTAAAGAGTATAATGTTTAGTCTCTACATTGAATGCTGCAATTTTCCAATATGAAGAACTACCGAAAAAGGCAATTAGCCCTAATAGAAGCCAAAAGAGCCCCATATTTTTCAAATCACTTTCACTATTTCACAAAGTGATCAACACTAAACGTTATCTGTTCATGTCCATGTGGTCGATTTGCTACAACTGCGTTATTTTATTTATTTATTATTTTTTTTTTTTTTTGCGAATTCAGCAGTTTGTAATTTCAATTTCAAAATTATCCAACGAGTATAATATAATATGCAAGACGAATATAAAAGGTCTTGCTGATGTTTCTACTTTTTATGAATTGTTGTTTGTGAATCATCAAATGACCGGTGCTAAAGGACATGTGCTGAAAGCACGAGGTGAACGGAAGCCACGAACTTGCTTTGGCGAAGACGGCTTGACGAACGGTCGCGGACAGACTGGTGTTCTGTCTGACTGAAGTGGAAGAGTGGAACTCAGTTCTGTTCGGCTCCCACCCACTGCACTACATGCTGCCATACAATTGTTCTTCATCTCATCCGATTTCATTTAACGTTTTCATGCTTTTAGTTTCTTCACATAAATATAACAATATAGTTATTAGAATTATTCTAAAACTAATTATTATTTCTTTAGATATTTTTTATGTGATGAGGGATTTTTAAATTTATTTCTTAGTCCACATTTCAATGAACCTTAATTTAAATTACCTAAAGTATTTCTTAATTAAAATTCTAATCAATTTGAATTTCAATTCATTCTAATTTTAAATAACTTTCTCTTTATTTAATCCAAAATTCAATTTATCCAAATTTTAATCTATTCAAAATATAATTTATTCAAGTTTAAATTTAATAAAATTTTATTCGATTCCAATTTTATTCAATTTAAATTTCAATTTAATACAATTTTATTCGATTCAAATTTCAATTTAATCCAATTTTATTCGATTCAAATTTCAATTTAATCCAATTTTATTCGATTCAAATTTCAATTTAATCAAATTTCTTATTGAACCAATTATGCGTTAAATTCATTTAAAATTTATTCAACATTTTGTAGAGTAAAATGTTTTCATTTTTGTTAAATTAAAAAAATTTCTCTTGGATATATCTCAATGTCTGTAACAAAACCATCAGCTATGTAAAAAAAATCACCCGCACTTATAAAAAATAAGTTTTACAATAAAAATAGGACAAATTATAATTACATTTTAAGAAAATTTATTCTCGTTATTAATTAAACAATAAGTCTAAAAGATAAATACATATTTTAATTTATAAATTCATTTCTTCTATCATTCTTTTTACACCTTCAACTGATGATTCAATGCCATTATCATCTTCATTCGCTGTTAATTCTGTTTCATGTTGTACTGTATTTTCTGTAACGTCAATTTTCTTTTCATCAAGAGATCCATTTGCTTTGGTTTTATTTTGAATTATCATCTCACTTATTGAATCTATCATAGAATTTACCACTACGACACTTCCATCGGCTTTTCCAAGTCTTGTTTTTTGAAGTAAAATCATCGCTTCTTGATATGGTGGTGCTATTGGCGACTGTGTTGGTTTATAGTATTTAAATGATGTTCCTTCCGACTAAAAATATAAAGCAAGATATATCATTTTAAAGCCTATTTTATAATTCGGAAATAATTTATTGAGAAACTTTGAGAAAAATCTCAGAAAATATTCTCTGTTGATAAAGTGGGTCTCTACGAGAGGAATCTATCAACAAAATATAAGAAAATTTCAATTTTTTCTTAATAATTACAAAGAAATATTAATTATATTAATTTTGAATTAGTTATCGATAATTTTACTTACATCTAATGGATATGATGTGTCTGAATCGGGTCCATTAAGATCTCCACAAACAACAAATGGAACGATACATTTGTTAATTCCTTCTAAATCTTGAAAACTGCACTTTTCATAAGTCAATAACGGATTCATCATGTGTGGTTTGTAACCATTAGGTGGTGAATAATTTTTACAAACGACAAACGCTTCAAAGCTGGAATTACGCGAGCTGGGTGGTTTTGTTACAATGACGGATGAGAAAAAGATTTTCAATTGAGAATAAAGTAGAGACATATCATCTGCTCGAAATATTTTTGCCACAAATGTTCCCATTGGCTTAAGGATATGTGTTGTAATATTCAAAGCAGCTAAAAGTAGCTGAGATTGGACAAATACGTCCATATCATGTAGTCCAGTGACTAAAATCATGTGTTTATCTCAAATGCTAAACACTATTTGTAAAATTCGTACTTTCTAAAAGTAAAAAATATTTCTAAACGACTTACCATCAGGTGCACCATCGCAGACAACTAAATCGGCATTTTCATTTCCAAAATGTGATATAATTTCTTCTGCTACTGATACTTTCGTGATATCTCCTTGAATTTGGGTAACGCCTTCTATCGGAGACATTGCCTGAAGATCGACTGATATAATTTTTGGAGAAAGAACATCATTTCCCTTGGCGGTTTCTTCTTTGAAAACTTCGCTGATAAAAATTACAATTAAATTAGATACTTTCAGTACTTTAATTGTATAAAAAAGATTATTTTACTTTTAATTTGTCGAAACATAGCCTCAACGTTTATGATCAACGATTTAAAAAGTTATTTAAATTAAATTATTATAAATATATTTACTTTAATCGTTTGGATAAAACTTGACTCCAACTTCCTGGGGCAGCACATAAGTCAACAGCTTTTGAAACCCCTAAAAAATAAATTCTTCTAAGTCATTTTAAGCTTTACAATAAGAATTAAAACTTAATCCATTTTATGCTATTTTGGTTCCATTCATTCAAGTATAAATAATTATTAAATTAAACAAATACAAACCTTCAAAAATGTTAAATTTGTTGTCAATATGAAGAAGTTTATAAGCGCTGCGTGCTCTGTATCCTTCCTCTTTTGCTTTTCTATAATAAATGTCTCGCTTATCCTTTGTTGTTTTGCCCATTTTTGTATAAAATGAATTCACAATTCTTTCAACTATTAATTATTCTTATAATTAAAACACGATAAATATACTATATAATTATACTTTTACAAGACAGTCGATGTATTGGCGAAAGCGCGAGCGCGAAACTAGATTTTTGAGGTTAGGTCGTAAAGGTCTTTAAGCTCAGTTCAGAATGCACCATCGACGGCGTAAGTTTGATCACAAATTTGATTGGCTCTGCCAATAGAACTTTTCCAGTGTTTGGATCATTAAATGGCGGTTCTGGCGCGCGTCGTTAGTTAGTTCCGGTTAAAAGTTGAAAGTAAACAAAAGTTTTGGTCCGAAGTGTGCTTATAATATAACATCATTCAATCTATATATACAAAAATTATTTTAATTGTCATAAAAACATCGCGAATATTTTCAAAAATAGTGTTAATAATGAGAAAACTTTTTACTTATCCTTTGTTTACTGTTTCCACTGTTTCTAACCTAGTTTTTTGTACTCTATTTTCTTGTGCAAAAGTACGTGTTCGGTTTTAATGACATAAATTCAGTTTTTTAAGTAATTAAATTTTTGACAATTTCCACTTCAGTACGATACATTAAATTTTTTATTAGAAAAAGAAGTGTGAATGTTCAGCAATTCCAGAAGATGATCTTGCACATCACAGCAGCTTAAATAAGTACACAAGTAAGATTTTTAATTATTTTTGCGATAGTTTATAAAACATTAAGAACTATATTTCGGAATTATGATTATTTATATAACCTATACTTTCTAACAAAGTATAAACAAATTATTTAAAGTTTTCAATCAATATTTTTTTCAAACTATGAACATTTGAAAATTGGTTTACCCGAAACAATGAAGTTTGATATTTTGAATTTCTCTTTATTATTAAAATCGTTTTTGAGCGTTTTCCTGCGTTTCCCTTCAAGTGTTTTTAAATAATCTAAAAGTGTTTTTATTAAAAATAAGTGAGTGTCATACATTTTACCTGAATATAAAGGAGAATTACAACACTAAAAGAACTAAAAGGTAAGTTTTAAAAATAATCTCTTTAAACATTTTTTTCTAAATTTTCTTATTATTTATTAATATATATTAAATTTTATTAAATTACTATTTATTTATTTTTTTTATTAAATTTCAAAATAACTGAATTGTAAAAAAAATGACAATTTTACTGATTCGTATTTTCTAAAAGATGAGTCACATTATAAAAAAACACCCGTACAACAATGTGCGTTTTTAATTGAGTAACTATACCGCACTTATCACTCAGTAATGAAATAGTCATCTTATTGACATCATCGAAATTTCTAACCTTCGAATTTATTAAGTTTATTATAATTATTTTGCGAAAATGAAAAATAGAAGAGATTCTGATATTTCTCTTTCAAATTCCAATCACAATGAATTACTTTTCAAGATTCTTGTTATCGGCGATTATGGCGTTGGTAATTTTTATGTGCATTTTAATTTTCTCTACATTATTCCTATAAAATTGTAAGTAATTTTAATGGGAAATATTTAATATAAATATTACGTGAGGTTTAAATAACTGTCCAAACTAAATTTCACATCTTAAGTGAATTATATAATTATTTATATTATTCTTTTTTTAGGTAAAACTGCAATTGTTAGAAGATACACCGAAGGTAAGTTTTAATTACTTTTAAAAAAAAAATTATTTAATTGAGTAGAATAGTTTATGATAAATTGCCAAAAAAATTTTGATTGTTTTTCGAGAAACATTAATTGAATATACAATATTGAATATGCTTATTTTGTCTTTAGAAATATATAATAATAGAAACCTCTTAATTTTGTTTTGCATCGTAATCTCAATGTGATACGAACGAGGAATAAGAAAGCAGACAAACGTATAGCACATTTCTCAAATTATATACCACACATTAATTAATTCTAATACGTAATTTTATTATTATTAACGTATCTTTTCAATATATTTTTAATTCTCAAAAACATTTTCATTTTGAAAATAGTCTTTTCAGGAGTTTAAAAAATATAAATACAAAATATTAATTTGTATTTTCAGGCAAGTTTTCTTCAAATTATAAAATTACAATAGGAGCTGATTTTGCAATTAAAACACTCGAATGGGATCGACATACAAAAATAAATTTGCAGCTATGGTAAAATTTTCTTTTTAAATTCCTTTGGAAGATTATTTATTTTAGGGAAAAAAATTAATCCTTAAAATTTAGGGATATTGCTGGAAACGAGAGACATGGATATATGACCCGGGTTTACTACAAATATGCGTAAATATTTTTATTCTATTTACAATTAAATATTTTTTTTTATGTATCTTAATTTGTATTTTATTATTATTTTATTATTTTTTTTTTTTGTAATATTTTAGGGTCGCTGCAGCTTTAATCTTTGATGTATCGAGAGCGGCAACGTTTCAATCAGTGAGTAAGTGGCTCAGTGATCTTCGTGAAAAAATAACATTGCCAGACGGTTCGAATATTCCAATAGTATTGCTTGCCAATAAATGTGACATTAAAGAAGTTGCCATTTCTAATGATCAAATTGTCAAATTTTGCAAGGAAAATGGAATAGGATGCTGGTATGTGACTTCGGCGAAAGAGAATCTAAACGTTGGTAGGAAAATTGATAATATATCTTAATAATAATTTTTTAGAACCGAAAGAAAATTTTTTTCTTTAGATATTTTTGCAATATATATGTGTATTATTTAAATAAATGACGTTCTTAAATATTAGATGAAGCGATGCAGTATCTTGTGGAAAATACTTTAAAAGCCAAAGTTCAAGACGAAATTCGTGATTCGATAAAACTGAAGAATTCTCCTTTAGTTCAAAAAAAGGCTTCATGTTGTAAATTTTAAATGATCAAAATTTTCTGGAAATTGATTGCTACAATCAATGTTGTTTAATGATAATTGTATTTTTAATCCAACTATTTTTATGTCGAGAAAAATAAGTCCATATGTGAGAATTTTTGTCATCTGTTATATTAACATATTTCACTGTACAAAGTATCTTTTATCTATATATGTAAAATTTTTCAATATACACAATTTTATATTGTACACGGGTTTTTTTTTCCTATTTAAAATTCAACCATTTCACGTATATTCTCTTCATAATGAGAAAGTCAAATTTGTCCGATAGTTTTGATTATTTTTATACATATTTTTATACATATACTTTGCGTATAAGTAATGAATTCGTAAATGAAATGTTTCAAAGTCTTTGGATCTCATGTCTGTTATTTATCAAAAACTATATAGAAAATTAATCGTTTGCAATATTCGAGCGATTGTACTATCAGTAACAAATAACTTTTAGTTATTATTTCTAAAATTTTTGCTAACGATTAACTAATAAATAACTTAATATTAACAATTGTACTCGATTTTTCTATATTAGGCGATTCAAAAATTATATGAACCTGTAGTAAAATATTTCCTTTTCGTATGGAAATAGAAATTTCCAATAATTTTCCTTTTTGTAAGAGATTTTTACTTCATAAAATTCTCAAATTGGTCCCGCACTTTTGGCTTAGCTATATATTCTCAGAGTTCATCTTCTTGAGAATTTTTCACAGCGTTCATGGCAATTGATACAGTTGACACCATCGTGTTACTGAAGTCTTTTGAATAATCTGCAATTAAAAAAAAGAAAGTCACTAAATGAATTCACGGTATGAGGATTTTTGGTAAAATATTTGTTTCGACAATGTTTAAATATAAATTTTTAATATACATATAGATGAAAGCGATATACTTGTAAGAGGAATGACTGCAATTGGGAAATTTATCAATTAGTTTCCTGTCTTTTAATGAAGCGTGGTAAATCCAAGAATATTGCTGAAAGTGTTAGTCAACATCGTAGAGAAAAAGAGAGAAAAAGAGAGAAAAAGAGTGAAAAAAAGGAAAAAAAAGCAGAGAAAAAAATACGTCAAAGGACTTAATTTCTACATTAATGAAGCTGATGGTAAAATCTAAATTAGTTGGACGTCAGTTTTTTTTAAGGATTTTCGCTTAAGAGTCAATTAGTACCTAGTTCATTTGCCATGTTCTTATACATGCTACCCGTCGTTCTGCGTTAGTGGAAAAATGTACGATTTTTAACTTGGATCGGCTACTCCTGAAAAAATAGGATTTAAGAGTAACAGAAGCTTCTATAATGATTGGCTGCAAATTTCAAATTTCAAAGCTCAATGAAAAATTGAAGAATTGAATAATTGAAAAATTGAAAAAAACACCGCTGTAGTTGAAAAATACTAAAAAGGGAAAAAAAATCCAATTTTTCAAGAAGGAAGAAAGCAAACGTTTTTTTAAAAGAAAAGAAGAAGAAGAAAGAAGAGATGTGAAATTTTCGAGGAAGATTGATTCTGTAGTCGCAAAACTAACATATAGAAATTTGTTTTTCCCTTCATCGAAACTTTTGCATTAATATCCACTTTCAATTTTCAATTCACCGCACCAGAAAGTATTTATTTTTACATTTTAGAATTTGTTTTTGCAAAGACTTGATTTAAAAATCTCAGCTATTCTAAATCTTCTCCTTTTTGATTTCTGTGATTCAAGAATTCAATTTCAAATTTTGCAATACTAGTAACATTCTTTGGGAAAAAATATTTTCCTAATTCTAATTGTCAAAAATGTAGATTTTTGGAGATGAAAAATATCTTCCTTGAAAGAGTGTTTTTTTTTTGCGAAATCAAAAATGCGATTCGAAGTTGAGTCAGGTGGAGGAGAATCTATGCGAGGCCCAATCTTAAGAAAACCAACAGAATACCCTTCACTTACAAATAAAGTATTGCCGCTTCGTTTTTGGTCAAAGTTTGGTGACCGTAACGTTACCTTGGCCGTAGTTATTTTGCCCTGGAGCGCTGCTTCCGACGACTGAAGCTCTGATTCTCGAACAACTGATCACACTTGCGTACGCCTGTCGATACTGCTTGTTCATGATCACATAGATTATTGGATTTACACATGAAGCAAAGTACAACATCAAATAGCCCATCACGTGGAAACCTGAAAAATATTTTTCAATTTTTTACAAAAGGAAAAAACAAATTTGACCCTTAATTCTCTCTACCTTTCAGGTAGGACTTGGAAACATTTTTTTGAAACTTACCGGGATATCTGACCTCAGCGTCAGCGACTTTCACTATCGTAATTGGAAGATAACAGCTCACAAAGCTCAAGAAAATTGCCAGTACCATTTTTGTTATTCGCCACTCACTTCGCTTCTGTTTAATTTCTCGAGTGTCACGTCCAACCGTGTGTGGTGACTTTACATTCGGAGCTGCATGTTTTCTCATTCTTGCCTCAGAACTGGAAAATATTTAAAAAAAAAAAAAAAAAATTTGTCAATAAAAATCAGGACAACTTCTAATAAAAATTTAGAGAATTTGAAAAATACCTGTGAACAACCCAAAAAATTTTCGCGTAGCATTTTACGATTACAATGCAAGGTATGACGAATCCTGTGATGAAGAGGAATGTTTTAGACGAGTATCCTCTCTCATCTCTGATAATTGAGCAGGTTTCGAGATTGGGATCGTATGCAAATTTACCTGTAATAAAAATAGACAAATATTCGAATATTGTTGAATATTCTTTGAAATATTCAGGTTTTGGATTGTACGACATTATTTCGACTTATTTTGATCAAATACGACTTTTTCGACTTTTTGCGAGTCTGAATATTTGGAAAAAAAATTGAATTGAATAGAATTCTTACCCCAAACTCCGACTAAAGTAGGAATTTGCATTCCATAGGAAAAAAGCCAACAGGACAATATCATCAAAGCTATCCAGTGTTTTTTGTACACTCTGTTATAGATATTGTGATGAGTAATCATGATATACCTGTTTGGACATATTGACAAATTAGTATTCGAATTTTCAGAAATTAGAATCTTTCTGGTTTTTTTTTTAAAGTAAAAAGAGAAAAATATAAATTACCTGTTGACTGTAATGGCTCCTACAAGAAGAAGACTGACACCGACATTTCCATATCGAAGAAATGGCACAAGAACGCAAAGAAATCTTATCTCCACCCAATTTGCGTCGATAAATCGAATCGAATCGAATGGCAAGACAAGAAGGCAGAAAATAAAATCTGCCACGCATAAACTGAAAAGTAATGAAAGTATTTTAATAACTGTGGAGAAGTTTTCTCTTTATATAGAAGATATTGGAAAATAAATCCCGTTTGGAGAAACAAATTCGAATAAAAATTCATTTTATTAACACGCAAGTTAAAGTAAACAACGTTTATCATCAACATTTCAAAATTAATATTTTTTCAAGCGAAAAATAATATTTAAATTAAAAGTTCGACAAATTTTTCCTTTTACAGTTGTTGATTAAAAAAACAATTGCAAAAATGATTTTTAGATCAAAATTCAAAGAAAAATTTTTATTACAGAAAAGTATTATTTTTCGCTCGGTATAATTATTCCCGAAAAAATTGAAACAAGAAACAAGTGTCCATTTTCTTTGAAATTTTAATAGTTGGAATATTCTTTAGAGGAAACTTAACTGGGCTAATTAAGATAATAATGGGAAAAAGACGAAGTGTGTGACATATGTTGCTTTACATGCGTGCATAACTAGAGAATTTCTACATAACGATAAACTTTAATAATATTATCGTAATTACACTCAGTAAGATAAAATTCTTTCTATACATTACTATATAATATAATAGAAAAACGTAAGAATTACATTTTTATTATATAATCGTATGAGAATGAATTTTAAAAAGTATAAATTATAACGCGCAGTATTTTTGAAGAAATTTTTTTTTTGCGACAAAATAAACTTGCACACTTACCTTATGATAAATGCAGTTGCGACGTTACGTACTTTGGGGTATCTGCCGAGTGCTATGATTGTCAATAAATTTCCTATTAAACCCACTAACATAATCAAAATCGAGGCTACAGCTGCAAATGTTCGCAGAGGCTTTGAAAACCTAAATAGAAAAAAACACACATTTAAAAATCAATTTTTCTCTTTTTTTAAAAAAATAATAATCTCTTTTGAAAAGAAAAATTTACTAAAAGTGTAGAATTTTATTGATGACAATTGAAGATTTTCATTGTTTATTTTGTTATCGATACTTATCGACGCACCTTGATATTTCACCTGGATTTAAACTTTCGGCGATTTGTGGTAGCCAAGCAGCTGCATCCATTGATTTATCCATTTTTTACCTTTAAAAAGAAAACAAAAATTACCTATTATTATTTATTATCAAATAATATAATTGTTTATGTTTTAATTAAAAGCGAAATTTCCTTCCTAACAGAATATTATAATCAGTTTATTATACAAATAAAAATTATGTTATATCAGGAAGATAATTTGATATTCTACCCAAGTTGAAGTCCACAACGTTTATCATCCACGATTCAGAAAAATTGATATTTTTTCAAGCGGAAAATCATAACATTTGTTATCTAAAAATTTTCCTTTCTAAAATTGTCTATAAAAAAATTTCAAAAAATTTTTAGTTGACCAAAATTAAAAATTATTATTTTTGTAAATCGTTGATCATTTTTTCAAAACAACAAGTATTTTTAATTGACAAGAAAAAACCCGTTAGTTGAATTTTGAAAAATGGGAAAAACTCTGCCATTTTGATGACAAAATAAAATATTGTTGAAAATTATGTATAAGGAGTGAGAAATAAAGGGAAAAATAAACACTGCTGAAAGAATTGAATGTAAATAAATACGTTTTCAGAATATAAGAAGATGCGGGATGTAATAAGAGAGGATCTTTAGAAATAGGATAAAAAGTTTCTGAGAAGGATGATTTCCGCTCATCCTGTCTGGACTGACAATAAAAAGTAGTGTCGTTTTCATGCCCTCATGCCATGTATCGAAGGCATCAGACTGAATTATATGGGGGTGTTGGATTTACTAAATTAGGGTTAAACAGACGAGCGTTAACCTCGATTGAGCTTAATTAAGAAAAATTAACGAACACCCGGTACTCTGTTCCCCTTATCATGTTAAAAAAAACGCAGCATAAAATGCTCTATATCATGGGAACGCGCGTTCGTTCCACATAAAATGCGTCGTTTTCAACATATTCTCCAGCAGAAGCAAAGTCCCTTTCACTATTCGTTCATCTTTTTACAAATATATTAATAAACAAAATTATTTATTTGCAATAATAAGCTAATTTATACCGTATTTCATAAATATTTAAGTCGGTAACAAAATATTTATTTAGGAAAATATTTATTTAGCAAAAAATTTATCAAAATATTTATTTAGCAAAAAATTTATTTATCAAAATATTTATTTAGCAAAAAAATTATTTAGCAAAATATTTATTTATAAAAATATTTATTTATCAAAATATTTATTTATCAAAGTTGAGACTATAATGTCTGATGGAAAATGAAAATCTGATTACTAAATTACTAATTGATAAAAATTGATCGCTGCCGAGAGAATAAATAATGACTATGGTATTATTTATTATTAATTATTACCATTGTTGGAATAATTGTTTCCCATAATTAAATTAAAAGGAAAATGTTACGTAAGGAAGAATTCTGCGGCTCTATCGCGGGGATTTTTCACGGTTAGCAATTATTATTTTTCTCGGTCAACGAGCAGCAAACCGGTAACACGTCCGTAAATTGCTATAAAAGAATTCCTCACTGTGAGAGGACGTCATCAATGATTTCCGACATAATAATATGAATGGCAATGAATGAGTCAACTTGACTCACAGTGAAAGTATTATATATATCATGTACATATGTATTGTCGACTTAAGTGCCTCTTAACAATAGTATATAAGATTTTGATACTTTTCACGAGCCAATTTTATTCATCTTTTATCTAACAAAAAAAGTATAATATCAATTCTTTATCTATACAATACGTATACAAAGAAAATTTTACATCGACAAAACATTATTTATTCCTCATATTTTGAATTAAAAATACTTTCTCATTATTGATGAAAATGTAAAAACAATTTAAATTGTAAATCTTTTCTGGTAAAAGGGAAATTTCAATACTTTAAACAATTAAAAGTTGCATTTAAATAATAATTTAATAGTCTCGTTACACTTAATTATTATATTATTATTATAATATCATTTATAATAAATAATAATTAGTGTTATTATTTAAAATTTTTGTAAATAAATAATTAATACATAAAGCAATAAAAAATGATTTTTGCCTAATTTTGCAATCGTCAATCGTTTCGGTTAAGCGATCTATAAGGCATGCGTGTTTCAGGCAATATTGAGAGATCTACTGTAGATAACGGTGTCAATTGCAGAAGTGGAAAAATGCAATTGACCTGCATTAACACCCATAATAGTGAGCACATACAGGTCGCATCTTCAATTGTTGTATTATATGTAAATTATTCTGAGTAATTCTCCACTGTTTTTAATCTACAATTTTTCTCGCAGAACGAAAAAATAATTCAAAATACTACGGGGGTATTAATTTTTAATTATCATTGTAATTAAAGTAAACAGTGTGAAAATTTTTTTTCGTAAATCGAAATTTTAGAGGTCAATTAATAAACAAAGGGAAGATGAATGGTATATGCAATGGGAAAAAAATTTATTTGATTCAAATAACCAATTACATTGTCTATTATCAAATAAATATTGAACCAAATAGTTTTTATTTAAACCAAATAAACCCTAATTCAATAATTTTGGTATTTGAATCAAATAACATTTAATTGATTCAAATAAAATTTATTTGCGTAAAATAAAATTTATTCGAGTAAAAAAAAATTTATTTGCGTAAAATAAAATCTATTTGAGTAAAATAAAATTTATTTGAGTAAAAAAAATTTATTTGAGTAAAAAAAAATTTATTTGACTCAAATAAAATTTATTTGATAATAGCCAAATAATAATTCATTATTATTTGAATCGAATAAATTTTTTTTTCACTGTATTATACAGGATATATTGGCATTATTTTTCTGATTGATTGTCATCGTACGTTTTGCAAATTGATCTCGGATTGATTGCGAGATTCTCGTGTATTTAAATATTTTCACCGACCACTACATCCGGTGTATCGATTTTCAAACGCACTTAAAGTCTTTGTAATACCAACTGTACATACTCCTACGCGGTTATTCTGATTACTCGCGAATAATTGCGCGCGAATGCGAATAACATAATATTAGACAGAGAAGATTTGATAAGGAATTTTATATATTTACGTTTATTACAACTATGGGAAAATTTCCTTATTCCGTTAATTAATTAATTAATTAATTAATTTTCACATCAATATAAATTCGAAATTTTTTTCATTTACAGTTTATATTCAATTTCAATTTAAATAAACTAAAATTTAAATAATTGTAAACTGCATTTTCATATTAAAAAAAAAATCCAAGAGAAACTAATCTCGAGAGATAATATCACGGAAATGAATAATATTGATCCTATATCTTTTTTTTTTTATTTACTTAACGAACAATATTTTAAATTAACTTTCGAGCCGAACCTACAGATTACTCATATAATACATTTATTTGTAAAATATGTATAGAGATTTCTATTCATCTACAATGAAAATTATGGTAATGGAAGGAAAATAAAAAATTCGAGTCCAATTTCCATTTTTGGAAATGCGGTGAACCGTCATTCGTAACACACAATGGATTTTGTGCACCGACTTAGACAATCTAATCTTTTCTAAATATTTGTTGAATGAAACGACGAGAATGCACCTGGAGGAAACTTTAAAGTGTGTTAGAAATCGAGATTCCTGATATTGTGGTGTGTGGTTTAGGAATAGAATAACACGTGCAAAAGCAGCAAAGGAGAAGCTTGAAACCTCACGTGTTCTCACGAATCAAAGAAAAATAGTTACTAAAGTCTTACATGGACATGTTTGTTTTTCTTTGCAAGGCACGGTAGTCAGGATTATTGAATTTTAAAACTCTTACAAATTCTTTGCTTTTAAAAATAAGTCATTTTTCAACGAAACGGGCCGCGAATACCTTTCTTTTTTTTTTTACCCGCGCAAATTTATTATTTAATTGCGGCCGCGAAACGTTAATTGCTCTAGATTTCTTTTTAAAGAGACAACAACTTTTTCCTCGTAGATCACTAGATATTAATATTAATATTAATTATATAATTAATATTAATTAATATTTAATATTAATTAATATTTATATATTTATTAATATTAATTATATAATAATAACAATAATTTTTTATGAAACCCTTTTGTTATACAAATATTTAAAAAGAACAAAAAATGATAATATTGTTTTTTTTAAAAAGAAACTTCAAAGGTGAATAAAATTTTCAATAAGTAAAGAAATATTTAAAAAAAATACTTTATGCACATTTCTTGGAAAAATTCTCATTAAATGATACATTGAATTAAAATTCAAGGCTTCTTCAGATTGAGTAAAAATTCCGTTTGATTAAATAAAAGACCGAGAATATTTTCCATTTTGAATTTTTATTTACTTTTACGTTACTATACTTTTAATCGACAGTTCAAATTGAATAAGGGTTTATTTTATATTTTAATACATACCTATACCCCCCCAAAAAAATTATATACCCCCTTTCTAAATAATTTAGAAAAAAAAAATTTCTTTTTGAATTATATAAATTTATGTATGAATTTATTTTTAAATTATATATAAAATAATTTTTTTGTAAATTTATTTATTAACACTATATGAAATGAAAAAAGGAAGAAAACTATTATTTATTATTAATTATTACCATTGTTGAATAATTGTTTCCCATAATGAAATTAAAAGGAAATGTATGAATTAATTTTTTTATTATTATTTTTATTAACTATATTTTATTATTATTTTCATTAACTATATGAAATGAAAAGAAGAAAAAAAATGACCCCTAGAGCGTGATCTTCCAAATTAGGGGTAAAAATTAGATAATATATTATAAAAACATGTGATGCGCTCAGTTGGTCGTTTACCCGAATTTCTTTTTCGAAAATCTGTTCCTCTTTGTAGGAGATGGTTTTTCTTCGATCCTAGATTGTTTTCAGGACCACATGGTGTTTCATCTATACCCCATAGAGTTCAAATTGTGAAAAAAAAAATAATACACTCCCAATTGACACTAAACTTGTTATAATTTTTTGTTTTTTTTTTCAAATCTATTATTTTCCAAGTTAATTATTCACACACTCGTTTTCTCACAAGTATCACTTCACAGAATTTTAAACTGCACATGACACATAGTGATTATAATCCTTTCCTCATGAAGATCCGGAAATTGACTCACACAAAATTAAAACTAAACCTGTTTTCATTTATTAAAACTTCACTGTTAACAAAAAAGTTTTTCTCTCTTGTTTTCAAAACACAATAAATTTTTTATCCATATAAAATAAAAGAATATTTTAAAAAAAATTTTTTATTTATCATTAAAATAAAAAACAATATATGTATATGTTTAATTCATATTTATTTATTTTGAAAAAAAAAATTTATTCGATAAACAAATATCGAAATATCTCTAAGTAAAACTTTTTTAAACACACAATTTTTATCCTATAAATTTTATTTAAAAAAAAAATAAAATTAGAAAAAATTGCTTTTTAAAATGTTTGAATTTGCACTTAAAATTTTTCACTTCAGAAGGGAGAAATTTAATGTTTGTAATGGATTGATTGTCATGTTTGGTCGTTCGTGGCAAGTGACACCATAAGACTGCTTAGCAAGTAGAACTGTCAAATCGCTCTCGGTTCAGAGTATAATGTTACTGATGGTGGGGACGACAAATTTACACATAATATATACGTTTCTGTGCCAAGAGCATTGTGGGTGTATTCATCAGGTGTATTCGCATCGAGATTTATCATTATTTAACTATACACAATTGACAATTATTTATCGACACAAATTTTTTTAATTGTTTATAAAAAAATTATTTCATTTAAAACAAAAATAATTCTCCCAATTCGCAGTTTTAAATATCAATTGTTAATTATAATAATTTACATTACGTTTTTTTATTATTTATTAATAAATACATAGAAAAACGAAGTTAATGTATTTATTAATAAATAGTAGCAAGTTAAGTTAATTTAAGAAAAAAAAATTAAAGGTAAAAAATACTGTAAATACTAAATAATAGTAATAAATAATAACTATAATTATTATTATAATTATTTAATAATAATAATAATAATAATAATAATAATAATAATAATTGTACAATAATTATAAATTATAAATATAACTGACAATTTATTATAATTTTAGTATTTAATTATTGCTATAAATAATTCTCGAGTTATTTATATCAATAGTAATGCATAAAAATAAATAATAAAATGTTTCACATTTTTTTTATCAATACGTGACTCAAGTTGAATCACTGGTATTTCAAATCGTTTTGAATAGTTGAAAATTCATGAATCACTTCTCCAGGTGAAATTTTACCTCCAGTAAACAATATTTTACTTTGCAAAGAAGTTTCAAATCAATGGAAAAATAATTTTTTTCTGTAAATTCTATAACAAAGTAAAAAATAATTCATCCTAATTTGATAATTATTACAAAAAATTTTGCTTATGGCCTACAATTTGATTGATTAACAATTTTGTTGTCTCAAAAAGAAAAAATTTTGTGTTATCCTTTTTATTACTTGAAATGTCGAGTTCGCAAACGTATATTTTGTACTTATGATGGACTCAACGTAAAATAAATGCGGCAGTAAATTTTGTTTTGTGGCGTGATTTTTTTTTTCTAAAGAAAAACTAGTTCAAGCTTCGATGATTTTCAACCTTAATGAACAATTCTCCCCTATATGCGTCCCAGTAACAAAATCTAATTATTTTTAAAAAGGATGTAGGGACAGCTTTGCGCCCACATCCCAGAACAAATCGTTCATATTGTGTTTACTTTCAATAAGTTTACATTATAATATAATAATACATTTATTGGTGTGAAATTCTTCTTTACGAGTCTGTTTATTACGACCATTTATAAAATCTCTACAGAGATGAAATTTCCACCATGAAGTGAATAATCTTCTTTTAATAATTCTCATATAATAAGAAAGAATCAGATTTTTTTCTATGAAATGAAAAAAAAATTGTTTCGGTGAAATGTATAATTTTTTTTTCTTATCAGTTATTGTAATTTTTATTCTTATTTTGCTTTATTTTATTCAATATTTATCCGTTTTGATTTATTTTTTATTAAAAGATTTTTCCATAAAAAATAAATATTGTGGAAAAATTCTTTCTGTATTTCTATACCTTTTATTGAATTTAGTAGTCAAATATAAAAAACTCCTCTAAACTTATTTTTGAATCGATGTTTGTTCCCTTTATCGGTTTTGTTAACATCCAGGTATGAGATAAAGATAATAATAATATAAAAAATACTTTTTGAACTTTGACACATTCTTACATCCAATGCATATAGGTGAAAACTAAAAAAATTTCTTACCAAAATCTATCAACAATTTCCTAAAAGAAGTTAAATAAATATTCCCCTCTTACTTTCATTAATGTTAAAAAAAAATTTTTTATCTCAGATTGAATCTTCATTATACACTGTAAAATATTTTTATTTAATTCCAATAATCAATTACTTGACTATTATTCAATAAATAATTATTTGCATCAAATAAATAATTATTTGCATACAAATAAATAAATATTTATTTGTATCAATTTTTAATCAAATCGATTAAATAATATTTTCTTCAAATGCAGAAATTATTGGCTCAAAAATTATATTGTTTATTTAATTTTAAACAAAAATTATTTGAAGTAAATATTTATTTAATAATAATATTTAATAATAATAGTCAAGTAATCGATTTTAATCAATTTTTCATACGTTTTGTAATATGGAAATAAACATATTTTTCGATGATAAATACAAAACAAAGACAGAAATTATTTAAAGACAAAAGAGTAATGACTTTAAAAAATGTGACTTCCTTAGTTTGTTGAGCGACATTTGTCATCAAAGAAATTTGTTTATTCGTGTCTGTCATGATGGAACATAATATGTTCATTTTTAATCTGTCAATTCTGAATCCGGTTCTTCAATTTTAATAATAATATATATAATAATAATATAAATAATATATAAAAATATCCTACATTTTTTTTGCTAATTTTCTCTCAAAAGTTTTCATAAACTTTTATTCACACACAACCCAGAAAAGTATTATCCCACTTGCCCCTACACTTATAATACCAGTTGTGAAGGTATGCATTTTCTATCATCAGGGATTTGTCAAAAAATTATGCACTGAAAAAAAATTTATTTGATTCAAATAATGAATTACTTGACTATGTATCATATAATTATTTCATTATTGATTTAATCACAGTTTATTATTTGAGTTTAATATAAAAATTATTTGGTTCAAGTAAATATTTATTTGATAATAGATAATTAATCCATTATTTGAATCAAATAAATTTTTTTTTCAGTGTGTAAAGCAATTAATACAAATTACAAACTTTAGGATTGTCAATAAATAAGATCAGAAAATTATGATTTAAGATTTATCATTGTAACTTTATTCCAATACAGTTGCATACATTTGTTCTCTCATTTCTTTCTTTATCTTTTTTTCTTTAATTTATTCAACAAAAAAATAATCTAATAACAAGTAAAGCGTATATTAGTGTTTCGTTGTTTCGTAGATATTACATGAAAAATTATTATTATTGTATGAATATAGAAGTTGAAAAACTTATTAACTATAATACATTCAAAAAAAAATTTTTTTTTTATTTAATTGAACTTGGAAATTATTTTACGTTTTTCTGTCGATTTAACTCATGATTATTTTGGTTTATTATATAATTAATAATAAAATTAATTATTATAATAATTGTAATTATAAATGAATGCAGAATTTAAATGAAAAATTATTTGTGAGAGCAATTAATGTTTATTTTATGTTCATTTTTGCTAAGAATTTAATATTTCGCTAATATTAAGTAAAATTTCTTTTTTACAATATTATGTGTTAAACTACTTTAATGCATTTTTAACTTTCATATAATATAGCTTCACTACTGAATTAAAATATTATTTTTGATTTTTAATAAAACAAAAATAGCTAAACATAAATAAAATAAATAAAGCATCTTATAAGTGAATAAAAGTAGAATAAAATTTTTTTTTAATAAAATCTGTAACAAAAATACTTTTCTTGTCATAAAAAATATATTTTATTTAATTTTATATATCAAAGAATTTTTCATGAAATTTTATAAGTGGATTAAAAATTTAAAATACAATTTTCAAATTTGCCATTCATGATAAATTTGATAAAATGTATTTTTAAATGTTCTTTTAATCGAAATTTTTTATAATTTTCTTCTTTTTTAAATAACTAATTAATATCAAACGCTTCAATGGAATTTTAAGAAATCAAAACGAGCAATTTATTACCACAAATATTAATCTAATAATTGTATAAGTAAAATACATTTACATGGCAGAGATAAATGTTATGGTTTTATTGAAAATATTATTTATATATATAGTGATTATAATTCTGTAAAATTGTGATATTAGATATTATATAAAAATGTGCGGCAGCTGATTTTTTATTA
The DNA here is from genome assembly GCA_001855655.1 of Leptopilina clavipes. Taxonomy (NCBI): domain Eukaryota; kingdom Metazoa; phylum Arthropoda; class Insecta; order Hymenoptera; family Figitidae; genus Leptopilina; species Leptopilina clavipes. The sequence goes on from JUFY01022041.1 coordinate 72,260, forward strand.
AATAAAATTAAAGAATTTTATTTGATAACTATGTATATATTATTTTTATGTTTACAAATTAATTCGCTAATTAAATAATTTATTTATTAACAAATTAACTTTTTGACTAATAATTGAAATCTTAATTGATTTTAGTAATAATTATTAAAAAATAAAATCTAAGGACACTCCATTTTATTTGGTATATAGTAATTGCAAATTATATTTTATTTATCTTTGATGAAAAGAAATTAATTTTAATAATGATAAATCATTTTAACTAATTAAATTGCTAATATATTAACTCTTCAAAATGAATTAAAAATTTTTATTTATTTCAAATAATATTCTAATTTTATTAGAAATTAGATATTTATATGGAAATAATATTAGATTTCGTGGAATCCCTTTTGATAGAAGACAATAAATTAAATAATATTAGATTTCGTGGAATCCCTTTTGATAGAAGACAATAAATTAAAAATTATTTGACAAAATACTGAGAATGTAAACTTTTTACATGATCGTTAAATTTGTTTTATATATTTTTAAACAAATAATGTAATTTTTTTCAAAGTAACATATAAAATTAACATTATGTACATTGTATAAAGAAAACATTTATTTAAAAGTAATATTTATTAAAAAGTAAAATAAAAAAAAAAGGAGAAGTTATCAACTCAAATTAATAAATGTATAAATTTAAAGATTTAAAGTAAAATAAGAATAAAAATATAAAATAATAATTTACTTGAAAATGATTTCTCGAGTTAAAAAATAATAATGAAGTGAAAAGTCCTTCTTTCTCAATAAGAATTTTTTAAATACAAATAAAAAATAATTTTTCCTTTAAATAAACTTTTCATTAATTTCAAATTATTCTAAATCATAATTAAGTTAAAAATATTACTTCAATTTTTTTCTGGTATTTTCCATATTGTGGGAGGTTTTATCTTGAATAAATTACTATTACCCTCCCCCCTTTTTTTCTTAAGAAAATAATAATTTTTTTTTTTAAACTGAAGAATACTTTGCCAACTTTGCAAAAGTGTTTAAACGATAAATAAAAATAAAATAACGCAATAAAAAATGCGATATAATTAAACTATTCCTGAAACTTGAAACATTCATTAATTTATAAAATAATTATTATTTTAAATATTTAAAATTAAAAACTAAAAAGCAAAATTAAATTATTAAAATGAAAATAAAAATAAATAGTTTTAGCAAAAGATAAAAGTATAATTTAAATTACGCTCATAAACTTAATTGTTAATGAAAAATTTTCATTCATGAAATGGATTTTGAAAATTTTACAAAATATAAATAATCCAAAAATATCGCATTTTTTTCTAGAGATTTAAAATGTTTTTTTTTTAATTAAATTTAAAAAATAATAAAAAAATTAACTTATCTTTCCACATTTGGTGGCGAATTCACTGATTGAAGTGTTTGAACATTAAGAGGCCATTGTTTTTTTTCTTCCCCCCCTTCCCCACCTATCGCGGATACCTATCGCCTTTACTGGCTGCACTTTTTGTTACTTTTGTAACTTCCATTGAATTTGCCTTTCTTTGTTTATATTGTAAATAACCTGCTGTTCCACCCATTCCCAGTCCAGCAAAAAATAAAATCCATTTAATGGCACTGAAAAATAAAAAGAAAATCTTTAATTAATTATTTAATCTTTTTTTTTGAACTTAATTTATATTATAATAAATACACAATAATTAAAAATAATTATGAACCAAATCATTTATTTTGTTGTAATAGACCAAAGTTTTTGGTTATTTAAAAATTATTATTATTAAGTTACTTTTAAGTAAATTTTTGATTCAATTTGATTCAAATAAATGTTTGGTTCAGTTTAATAAATTTTTGTTGATCAAAGAAAGAATTTGAGCGTTTGAACCAAATTTTTAATGGAATCAAACAAATATTTGCTTATAATATAGCAATGCATTTGATTGATTAAACCAAAATTTAGTTGTTTCAAATAAATTTTGTTCTTCAGTGTAAATATTGCTGCAAGTTTAGCAGGGGGTTTATTAGCAAGTTTATTAGAGGGTTGTATGTAAATTATCTACAGTATTGAATTCTTCTTACGCAATGATTTTGAAAACTCGAAAAACTGCTTTGAATTGTTTGAGGAAATCTCCTTCAAGTGAGAGACCTTCTTCAACCCATATGAGTGGTAGCAAAGAGTATGGAAAATTTTTCATTAATTTAAGTTTATCCACTGGTTGAATAAACATATTGAATTGAAGTCGTTTTCTTCCAGACACTGGTGTGCCAGTAATTGGCTCAAAATCCACAAACAGCTCATGATCATTCTGAAAATTGAAAAACAATTTTTGTTCTAAGTAAACATTTAGGTATAGAATTTTGAGGGAATATGATTTCCATTCAGTTCTATTCTTTGTATTATTAGCAAATTTTTTTCGGGAAAAATCAGATATAGTTTTTAAAATAAATAACCTTGTTGGGAGTAAGTCCAGTGACATTTTTCAGATACATTTCGTGTGTGTCATAAAGATGAGGTAGGGATGCAACAATAGGTGCTCCAACGCATCTCGTTAGATCATAAAGACCTTGCTTAAGACATGTATCATCAGTTTCGCAAAAGCATTTAAGTCCTGGATCACTGCTTGTATCGCCAAGACCACCTGCATAGCGATTTGTTTTTATACCCTCGTATTTACTCTTTCCTTGTGACTTTATTCCCAAACTTCGACAAAGATCAGGAGCAAATGAAACCAAATCTTCATCGGCATAAAAATATGAATGGAAAATCGTTGAATCTGTTCCTTCATATTTGTTACATTCTGGTCCTCTCCAAATCGTCTGTTCTGGTCTATTTCCATAATGCGTAACAACTCCAACAGTATCTGGATCTTTTATTCCACGATAAACCCGTAAACTTTCCTTGTAGGTTGAATAATTTTTCTACAAATAAATCAAATGCTTAGAAAACTAATTTTAAAAAATTTCCAAATATTTCTCAACATTGCTGCTATGTCCATAAAGTAGAAACCAATGGTTTTAGTAGGTTTTTGGTTTTGTAGCAGATTGTGATGAAAATTATCAGTGCACTTTAAAAACAAGATACTCACTGCACCAAAGAAGGAAAATCTGTATCGACCTTCACCATCTTTTATTAAGTCATCTTCACCTTGCTCCTTCAAAATACCGCATACAGCACTTCCGGCAAAGTCAGTAACAGTGCAATCAATAGGTAATCCTTCAAACAGAAGGTCCTTTACTTTAACCTTAATGAATACTGATTTTGGATTGTGGAAAATGCTGTTAATTGCCTTGCCTAAAGTAAAAAAAAGAAAAAGTCAATAATTTTATTCCTGTGAAAAAAAATGGGGGTACGAAATATATTAAACAATTCTGATATTAACCAACTAGACCAATGGCATTTGGTTTTTCCCTAAGGGTTCCCATAACCATTCCAAGAATAAGTACATGTGGAAAAATTACTTCTTCCTCTCCAGTCAAACCATTGCTTTTAGAGGGATTAAAGACCCACCAATTTTTCATATTATATTCCAATGTGTCATCCTCTTCATGATCAATCAAGTTAACTTTCTTCTTCCATTCGCTAAAAATTTAATTAATAATAGAAAAAGAATGTAGTCTTTATTTAAAAGGACAATTTTTTTTTGTACAGCAAAAATTGTTTGAAAAGACTCACTCGTAGAAGAATGGACCAACTTCCTTAACATGTGGATATGCCCCTTTTTCGATATCTTCAGCATTTGTTACATTAAAGATGTAAATTTTAAAGTCTATTGGAATTGGCAAATCGGACCACAATTCACGAATTTCGCTTCCAGGATACAAGGCACTTTTCTGTTGTAAAAAATTCAGTCTTCGTAATAATAATAATTAAAATTCGTACAAATTAGAATGCTTTTAAATAAAAAATTGGATACAATAAAAATTCTATTAAATGAACATTCTATTAAATAAAATGAATAAAAATTCAATTACATAAAAAATCTGTCAAGTAATAGAAATTCGGGTTAATTTAAATTAGAATGCAAAAATAGAAATTAAAAGGAAAATCTTCAATTGTTATAATAATTTAATAAAAACCACTATAGGTTTATTTCTTTATCTGTCGCAAAAATTTTATGCAGATTTTATCATAATCATACAGAAATAAACTTGTATATTTTGTTTCTTTGTAATTAAATAATATTACAATCATTCTTTTTTATTTAAAAATTTACTTTGTTATATAATTTTCTTATTTCGTAATGAAACGTTACATGTATTATTTTTATAATTGAGACTTCTTTCTAACGGTATAATTTTACCATATCCTCAAGAAATACAATTTAAACTCTCAAGGATTTTTTTTTTTATAATTTGTTTATCAAGTTCAACAGTCTCTTCAATACAATTTAAGTTTGTTCATACGTCAGTTTCTTCGCAAGTTTATAAAATATTTAATGAAAAATATCATATTTACTCAATAAACTTGTTAAATTTTTGTCTCTTGGATATAATTACAAAATTAAGATTCGCGTGTTACGCGCCGCTCGATTTTGCAAACATTTTTGAAATTTTACAGTAAAATATTTTTCGAATATGTGTTTATAAAGTTACTTTGAATAATTTTGCACTTAGCGTAATGAATTTAATTTAATAAATAAATAAATTAATTAATAATAAATTAATAAATAAATTAATAATAAATTAATAAATTAATAATAAATTAATAAATTAATAAATAAATATAAAATAATAAATAAAAATTAATTTAATCAAATAAATAAACTTGATAATAGTTTAGAACATTTTACAAAACTGTTATGCAAATTTTATGAAAAAATTAATTAATTAAATCAAAAATAAAATATGGAAAAAAATAAGTTTTAAGGGAAATTTAAACTGTAAGAAATATAAAGATGGAAAACTAGTTTAAAAGAACCGCTTCTTGTCCTCAAAGGGTAGAAATTAAAATTCAGAGACAATTTTCAAGAGTTGTTATCGTATCAAAATAATTCGAAACTAAATTCTTTAATTATAAATGAATCTCACCTTGTGAATAACCGATTTTAGAATTTTTGGAAACGCTATCATAAAGAAGAAAACAGAAATCGAAAACATCACCCCTCCAGCAATTCCTAGTTTCATTGGAAGTAGCATTTTTACTGACAATAATTGTTATCTTCACAAAAACAAAAATAACTTCTCCCAATTCACTTAAATTTTTATTTTTAATACACTTCGAAAATTTTCAAGGTTCGTTTTTTTAAATTTTACTTTTAAGAACTTTCTCACACAAAACTTTATAATACTATGAAAATTTAATTGAAGAAATCGTAAAAAAAAATTATTATCTTGTTATCTTTGAATGAAAACTTAATTTTTACTCTCCATTAGATCGAGTGGCATTTTTTTGTTTTCATTAATATAAAAATAAAACTGAATTTTTTAACGAATTCGCCGCTTTTGCCGAGGAAAATGTATTAAAAATTTTCCTTGCAACGAAATAACTATTGAATATATTCATAGTTTTGAAAAGTCATTTCTTTTATGATGTTAGTACTTCTTAAAGGAATAACAAGTGACTGACGATAATAATTTGTTGTTACATTACACTAATACACTTCCCCCCTGACTCCTTGATGTATACCTGTAAAATCTCATTGGCATATGTGAAATACGTCGAGTTGCGCAGTTGACAATCCTTTTTCATTACCAATTGAACATGATATTTCAAAGGATCATTGTGACTTTACAGTAATTTCATTAATTCATGTAATTTTCCAACATTTTTGTTGCACTCCTTTTATAATTCAATTCTCACGTTTAGGTTTTGTTTGATTTCAGAAAACATTGTTGTCTCCAAACAATAAAAATAAAAATTTATATAAAATTATCTAATTATTTATTAAATAATTGAAAAAAGCATAGTAGAGAATTTTTTTTTTAAAGAAACTTTGAAAAAAAAAATTGTCTCTGAAAATTTTTCATTGATCAACGTTGTTGACTTCAAGTCAGTGATTTTTAAATTTTAATATGCAGATAATTTTTTAGGTAATAGAGTTGAAAAAAAAATCAATACATTTTGAATAATAGAGAACTGAAGACTCTAGTTAAGTAAACAGAAAGTTTTTTTTTTGTCGCAAGAAAAAAAATTTATGACTCAGTGCGAATTATTTGATTTTTCGTTGTGCAGATAATGAAAAGTCAAAAGAAAAATTGAATTAAAATTCAACAATATTAATGGAAAAAAATTTTTTTTTTTGATAAAATTGCATTTCTCATATATATATATATATATATATATATAGTGAATATTGATAAATAAATATATATAGCGCCTTAGTGTCAAGAGCAACACCTGCCTTAGAGTGTGAAGGTGGTAAAAGTGGCGTCAATTAATAATGAGGATTCTATAGATCTTGAAGCCGTGTGTTCCATTCATGATCACGTTTTGGTTTGAAGAAATATGCGGTTTTTTTTTCAAGTTTATAGATGATGTCATATACAGGAAAGGAAAGCCTTCAATAAGGCAAGACTCTAATTATTTAAATATTTATAACAACCAACGCTATTTGACCTTTCTTCTGTTCATTTCTTTCTTCCATGACACATGCATAAAGTAATTTTCTTTCCCACGACTTTATGTTTTTAAGACACGCTTTCATGTCCCATTGGTTTGTAGTTTATAGATACACTTAACAAAGTACCAACTAGTTGTCACAACTTTTATCCACTTTATTAAATATTTCTTTCAGGTAATGTAGATTTTACTTTTAATAAGTTTTTTTCAAACGTATAATTATAATTAAAACACTGATTGCAGTCCTCCTTTTTATCGCACCTTTAAAATCCATTTTTTTCCATATATGTCAGCTAGAATAATTTTTAGGAGAAAATAATATTGTTTTATTTTAATAAAAAGAATA
>JUFY01022043.1:8182-22195 GCA_001855655.1 Leptopilina clavipes
AAAATTACGATTTTTTTTATATGATTATTATCATTATTAGAAATGTTTTATTGTTTTATTTTAATTATTCCTATTATTAAGTACATAATGGAAGATAAAAAAATAATTAAGTAATAAATTTCATTTATGCACGATTCAGTTACTGTTGAATTTATTTTATTACGAATATTAAATTAATTTATACTCTTAAAAGATTTATTTAATTATTTAATAATGATAAAAATTAAAAGATGGAAAATTAAAAACGTATTCAATTAAAATGTAAATGAAGTTGAAAAATGCCAACGTGAATGGAACAATTAGAAAGACAATAAACGAAATTAGTTGCATACCTTTATAAATTTTCTCCATTATAAGGTGACATTAAATTGTTCCGTGCATGTATGTATACTTACCATAAGTCTCAACCCTTTAGATATACAACACCATATATTGAATTCCTTACATTTCGAGTTAGCGTGCTGCAATATATTTTCCTGTGCTAAAAATAAATAATCAAGCTAGAAATAGTAATACTGTGTGTGTGTCTGTGTTATATTGGCGCGCACACCTGACAGAAAGTGCATCGACCTGAATTCCTCTCTCGAAACGCAGAATCAACCCTCCTGGACCGCAGAAAGACGCTTTTTCCGAATCCTTTGCGCATCTCTTTGGAGAACATTCGAGAAGAAACTTTCTCGAATGCTCTTCCATGCAAAAACTTTCACGTCTATAAACTAGTATCGAAAAACATTATCTCAGAAAACATCCCCTAAAAGTTTTCAACTTTTTTTTTTATTCTTTTATAATTTTATCACCTAGATTTTTTTTCAATGATTTTTTTTTTATTAATAATAATAATAAAAAATTAGATTTTATTTTCCAAAAAGTTTTATTATTTTTTTTGTATGTTAGCTTCTTGGTTTGAAATTTAATTTTCTGATCGAATAAGTTTAAATTTGATTAATGAACTTAATGACTCTAATGGAGTCAAATGAAAAAACTATATTGTAAGTATAAAAAATTGTTTTGATATTAGACTATAGGACAAAAAAAAAATATATATATATAGGGTACGGTGTAATAATAGTGTCGTTCCTGCTCATTTTGAAATTCAATACAATACAAGGCTGTATACGAAATGTGTTACAATTGACTTTATGTGGGAGGTAGATAAGGATAAAGAATGCCGAGTGCAATGAAATTCATGTAAGTAGCGTGGGATGCGTTTACACTGTATTTGAAAAATTTTAGGAGAAAAAAAAAGAATTTTTTTTTCAAGAACGTGAAAATAATTATGCATATTAGAGAAAAAAGATCAAAAATATTTTATTTAAAAATATTCACAATAATAATTTAATTCAAGAAAATCATAAAACAAAAAAAAATTCATTTTATCGAAGAAATATTAATCTGATTCAATTGTATTATTATTCAATTGTATACTCGATTGTAAAAATAAAAAATAAATAAAAACTAAAACAAAAAAAAACAAAAAAATACTAAATTATATAAAAAACTGAACATAACAAGTAATATAAAATTTTCGAATAATTAAAAATCTTCTAATTTAGAAACATTTTCTTTTAATACGTGTATTTACATATAAATGGAGAATCCAATTATACGCCATGCGATACTGCAGTTTTTTCGCAGATTAAAACATGTGTAATGGAAGCCTCATAAAAGAGGAAAAAATACACGTGAAGTCATTTAAATCTATTTTCAAATTATCTTTATGTCTTTTAAAAAAATTTTTTTTCCATTAATCCTCTCTTTTGGTATTTATTATTACATGTACATTTTGATTTATTTTAAAACAAATTTGTTGAGTTTATTGACTCAAAAATTATTTTTCTTGAAAAATAATATATTTTATTTTTAATATAAAAAATGTAATAATTAAATTAAATATATAAAAGCTAAAAAAATTATCAACCCTTTGAGATTTGAATTTGTTGATTGTAATTTTCTTATAGGTATTATAACCGGTGTCAGTGTCGAGGAGCGCATACTCTCTCGAAGTGGAAAATTCCATTCACAGTAAGCCATAGGCGTAACTAATTGCATATTCTAAAAGAATTGAAAATAAAAGAAGAGGCAATTTTTTTTTATTTAAGAAAAATTGCAACATAGGCGTAATTATTAATTAATTTGGAAATAAAAAGAATAGTTAAAAATAAGAATTTTTCTGTGTTTTGTGTAACAAACTAATTATTAGAAACTCTCCTATATAATCTATTTTTATTTAATGACGACAAAAGTTATTGACTTAATATTTTTATTTATATATTACAAATCAGTGTAAAAAAAAATTCCTCTAATATACGTCACTACAATTTCAAAACAATATTTATATAAATAGAAATTATTTTTTATCCATTTATTTTTAATAATATGTCATTAAACTAATAATGAATCTCTATAAAAAGTAATTTTGCAAAACGATTCCATTTTTTTTCAAACATTGATAATGTATAATATAGTCATCGACAGAAGACTTGTTAAAAATACGTTCTTTTTGTTGAAAAAAAATTAAGTAAGATTAAAATAATAGGTAAAATAAAAAAATAATAAAAATTAGATAACAATAGAAAAAATTGATAAATAAGCTAAAAAAGTTTTTTTTTTTTAAAATAGGTCATTACAATTACTGAATTAATTTGCACAATAATTTTTTTATTGAATATTAATGACAGTTCATTACTTCTGATTTTTTAATTTTTACAATTATATTTTACATTGACATATGCAATCGTTATGAATCAATCAACATTTCCATTAAAGTGAATCATTCCGGCAAAAGTCCGGTTTTGATGAAAAAAAAAATGTTGAATGATTTTTATATTCTCAGTTTGGTAATTAGTAAATTAGTAATTGATAATTAATAGTTAGTAATTAGTAATTAGTAATTTGTAAAACTAACAAATACATTTACAAAATAAATGTCACTAATTCCTGGTTACTAAATAAAACAAAATTATTTATTAACTTTTTTCTTGAAAATAGAAAAAAAGGTAAAAATAATTTTTTTTTACATTTTTAGTAAAATGAAACCAGTTGTAACTGGTTTGCGACCAAATGTAACAAAATAATAAAAAAAATTAATAATAATATTAAATATTAATTATAATAATGAATTAATAATTAATTAAAAGAAAATCTTTTTCTTGAAATCTAGTTTAAGTATTAATTAATCGAATAAATAGTGGAGGGTGGGGGAAATGTTCGAATATATTTGAATTATAATTTTTTGAATATTGATCTTCTTATTGAAACAATTAATTATAAAAAGTGGAATTTTTTTTCCAGTGATTTAAAAAATGATTTTATATACATTGTTCATAAGACTGAATTATCAATAATAAGTTTGAATTACACTAAAAAAGTAAATAAAAAAATTAAATTTGACGTCATTTATAATTCTCATTGATAAACAAATACGAGAATAATGTAAAATTGAATCGAAAGAGTTTAAACATATACTTTATAATAGACAAATTAATGCAACGGAAAAAGTAATATTGTATTATTAATTGAACTACTTTCGAGAACATTAAATTTAAACTGGAGAAATTTTCCAAAGATTAAGTTTAATATTCTCTACTACTCATTTTAATAATACTAATTACATTCTTTACATGATAACATTTTGCAGAAATTACTTAGAAATTGTTCCAATTCTTTCGTATTTAATTGTGTATTATTCAAGTAATTCAGAGGTACACAATAGTTACGAGAAATATTCTAAAAATTGTGATTAAAAATAGAAAATAGTATAAAATTAATAATTCACGAAAGAAGATTTAATTTAGCTAAAATAGAAAATTAATTAAATCTGTATTGAATCAGTTTTTTAATTAAATTGTAATTAAAAGTAATTAAACCCAAAAGGGATATGGTATAAAATTAAAAAAAGTAATTTTGAAAAAATAAATCGTTCTTTTACTAATTAAATTGGAGACAATTAAAAATATTATAATTGATTTATATTTATAATTTATAATAATTAATAATATAATTGAGGTTGCAATAATCGACTAAAACGCTCGAATTCGTTATCTGATTAACAACGCCTACACGAGTCTCTCTTTCATTTCATTGGTCAATTTTTACTCTTTATTTTACTCTGTGAATTTGAGAACAAAGAAGCTTATTGCATCTCAACTATAATTAATATTAAAAAAAAATTGCCAATAACTTTAGAATTAATAAATAATATAATAAAACACATTAGGTATTATTTAATATTTGCAATTACTAGTTAATTAATTTTACTTAAATTCAATCTCAATCACTATTTGAAAACTAATTTTTTTTTAAATTGATACCTATAAAAATTTAATTTACTCTTAATGAACAATAATTTAAATATTCGTCTAAAAATTGTCATAAGTTAATTTTTTTTGAGAAAATATATTTTGATAAGAAGAAAGATATTGAAACGAGACAAATTATTCATTGGTTTGAGATAAAAATTCTTAAAGAACTATAAGGAAATGATAACAATCAGGAAGTCGGCTTAGATGAATAATAAAAGACAAATGTTACGTAAAGATCATAACTCATTTATTGAACCTGACATAAAAATCATCATGATACATAATAGTGATGAACCGAGGCAAGCTTTAAAAACACTATAGATATATTATTGTTTTGTTTATTATTTCTCGTGTACATCTCATGTGCATTATTTTTCATTTTTATCAAACGCTAACAGATTTATTCTACAAATGGAATGTGCACCTCACACTTCTCACTCTCTCGATTTTACCATTTTTTTTTATTTTTCTTTGCAAAATAATTTTCTTTTTACTTAATTTATAGAACAAATTCTATACATTTTATAAATAAAAAATAAAACGAAAGAAAAAATTATCCAAAATAGTTTTTTATTGGGAAAAATGACTATTAATTAAAAGTATATATTTTAATTCACTGAGAGAAATTTCCGCATTTGGGAAAATTTCTATTTAATAATTTCTATTTAATAATTTCTATTTAATAATAAATAGAAAACAAGAATATTTTTGGTTCAATTTTTCGTGAAAATTGAGAACAGTGAGATGGGCAAAGTTTTAGTAACAAAAATAGTTCTACTTGTCGAAAAAAATAAATAACTAAGAATTAAAAATGGATAAGCGAAATTTGAAACTACATCTTTTTTTTATCTATATTAATTTTATTTGTTTCAAATTCCGATGTTTTACAACATTATTCCTGGGATTTTGGCAGTGACATTCAATTGCCATGGATGAGGAGAAAACTCACGGGCTGTTTTTTTTTCTCTCTAATTTATTCCAAAAAAAAGGGAAAATAATTATTTTGCAAAAAGAAAAATATGATGAAAAGTGAAATTTTGTTATAATTTTTTGAATTTTAAGTATGTATCGTACGTGCAAAAAAAAATTGCCTTTTCGTTTCTCTTCAGCCATGCTCCAAAAATCAGCTCAAAATTTCCCGAGAGAGGTAATCACAAATCGTAAAATAGAAAAAATATCTCGAATAAATTAAAGCGAATCAATTACACCGGGGACAAAACATTTGAGGAGACTAATCATTTTTTCAAATTTAAAAAGAAAATTCAAAACAAAGTACAAGGAAAGAAAAATTAAAAACTTGTATTAGAACTAAAAGATCTAAATTAATTTTTAGCATATTTACAAGGAAAGAAAAATTAAAAAATTGTTTTCGACTTAAATAATACAAATAAGAAACTAAAAAAATAATTTTTAGAAGAACAATTAAAATTCTCGATATTTTATTTTTTGAAAATAAAATGCGAAAAAATTGATTTTTTGGGACAATATTAGTCTCCTTTTTGTTGTGCAGTCCTCGAATGCAGTTGATAATAAATAGGTCGTATCTTTTTTAAATCTCTCACTAACTCTAGTAACACCGCTTATTTCAAATCAGTACAAATTATTCGACGAGACTCGGGATCGATTGTATCCGAATTAAAGATATTTTTATATATTTCTTTTTTTACATGTATAAGTTGACAACAATTTTTATATATCTTTAAAACGGTTAAGTAAATCTGGTCCCGAAAAAATCTCGTTCAGCACCACGTTTTTTTTCAACATTCAACTGGCTAGAATAATTTTTTTTTTTTCGTTTAAAGCAGTCTTTAAAAGCGGCAACTTGGAAATATAATCTTTATTTTTCCACGACACGTCCACGCGCCATTTTTTTTCTTTTAGAATTCCGATGTTCTCTCTCTCCTATTTTTCCAAAAAGAAAAAATTATTCCTTCGCTTCGACAATTTTTTCCTTCTATGATGGAAAAATTTATTTTTCAAAAGTTTTGTGAATTTATAAAAAAAAGCAATTTTGGAAATGAAAAATTTAATTATTGAAGCGTGGAATAATTTTTTTTTTTTTGGAACTATTTACATTCTAATTCACCCTTGTAAAAATGCAAATCCTTGATTCTACTGTACACACTAATCTTACAGAAACCGCTTCGTTGTTCATGCCGAACGCCGAACGAATGTTGCGATAATAAAAAATGAGATAAATTAAATTATGTCTCGAAATAATTTTCTAGATCGATATTTATTGATTTTTAAATTTTTCAATTGATCAACGCGAGAGATATTTGTAGTTATTTGGAAAATTTTTTTAAATAACCGATTTTTATTCTTTTATCGTAACTTTCGCTCGGCATTTTGCAAATTTATCTATAACCATTTTTATTTTTTTTTATTTTAATTTTTTTTTTTTTGCAGAAATAATTCTACCTTATAGCTTACGGTATCACAGAGTTACACGCGGCATCGTTAATCGTTCGTCGAAAAAATTTTCATATTATACGCTAAAACTGGATTTATTGTACAGAAAAAAATAATTTTTTCAAATTATCGGATTTGTCGGAGTTGAAAAAAATTTATTGCATTTTCATTTGGGGGTGTCTTGCAGAGCAGCCCAGCTGCTTGAAATATACAATCAGAAAACATTGGAGAGTGTCTAACCATTTTTTTTTCTCTTATTCGCTATATATTGTAAGAACGTGAACGTGACATATTTTCCAACTCGAAGATTCTCTCGTTTAGGAAAAAATTTTAAAAATCTATTTTTCTATAGAAATGTTTTTTTTTTTATATAATATTCGGAAAAATTCTATATCCCTAAAAATGAATTTTCTTTAACTCCCGGAGAATCTTCCACTGGTAAATATTTTAAATACGATGTCGCCTATTTGGATAGTGAGCAGATTTTTAAATTTTTCTCTTGGGATATAATAGAGGTGAAAAATAAAAATCCGCGCCAAAACGATCGTCGATTTTTTAAATACGTATTTATTGGATAAATACTATATTTTTCCCTTAATTCCAATTTTCGAGTATTTTTTTTTCTTTTTTCTTTAAAGCTAATTCGACTTGAAAAAATAAATATAATTTTTTCTTTATTAAAAATAATATTTAATACTGGTCATCGTATCTTTTGAAACTAATTAGAATAATTTAATAATACAAAATATTCCAAATCGTCTGGCCCGAATTTTTTTTATCTATATTGAACAGAACGCGAATATAAGTACGAAAAATCCTGCGACGCTTAAATTTTTATTTTTCTTTTACAATAAATATTTTCCTTATATATATAGGCTTTCGTCTGAAACGTCTGCTCTACACACTATATATATCGTCTTCACTCTCACATTCTTTCTTTCTTTTTCTCTCTCACACTCATTCATTGTCTTTCTTAAAGCTAAAAAAACCAAAAGGCAAAAGCGACATCCAGTGGCGCAAAAATTATTTTTCATTTCCGTTTTGTTCGATCTTTAGTGCAGGATATGCCATAATAATGATTAAACATGTTTTTCTTTACTGGAAATGTTTTGAATCGAAATTACAGCAAAATTTGCACATCGAGAACTGATTTTCCATCAATTTCCCTCTGTATCCTAAAATTGAAACGGAAATCAAGGGGGAAATTTAACGGATCTTCGTCCTAGAATCATGTAATTTTGATAATCTGCTCTTTACGGATAATCCCTTCAACCCAATATAATCTCTCTGGATGTTGCGAGAGACCCACGCAAAGATCGAGAACTGAAATTATGATCATTAAAAGATGTGAAATTTTTACAATGCTTTGAATGTAATTTTAATACAATAGTTCAATATTCCCCAAATTATGAAATGGATAAAAAAAATTTTTCTTTGGTTTGCCAAAACGCCAATGAAAATTTATTGTAAATGTTTGTTCTCAGTAGCAGATTATTTTCATTAGATTTGGTGTTTTTAGTCGAAAGGAACAATTTTCTTTTATACAAATAAAGAGAACATGAAACATGATTTTAGAAAACTGTTTTTCATTGTCAATTTGCTCTTCCGGAAGTTAATTTTTTACTTGTTTTATTAATCACGTGTTGTATTTTTCCTCTATTTTTCATTTGTTTATTAAAGAAGCAAAAAAAAAAAAAAATTAGTAAAAATAGTTACCGTGTCCGATCAAGATGTGCAAAACCAGTACAAGTTTGCTGGTATAGTTACCATCAAAGTGAATCTGGTATACCATATTTGTCTTGTTGCTTTCGTTCGAATCATCATCATCTGCCAATTTGAGTGAAAAACCACTCTCTCCTTGTTTCACGTTCTCTTCAAATGCGCACATTTTCAAAAATTATGGACAACTTCCGTTTAGTTATTGTTTAAGTAAAAATTATATTTTTTTTGACACTTTTTCTCGATTATCTTGAAAGGAAAAAAATAAAAGAAAGAAGGGAAAAATTTCTTGAAAATACAAGTAAAAATATTTTCATATCTGGATTTCTGAAAGAATTGCTTGAATGAATTTATCAATTAGAACTTTGCTCTTAAATTTGACATTCAAGTGTAGAAATAAATAAATTTCTAATTAATTACAAAAAAGTACAATTGTAAAAAAAAATTTTTGATATTCGAGAAGGCATTGTCCATAACTGCTGGGAAAATCGTTGAGTCTGATGCGGAAATTATAAACTAAAACACACACACCACACTTTTTTTTTGGAGAACTAGAGAACTGGCTATTAACAATATTTAACCATTCTTGAAGATTAACAGATGAGGGTCCTAGGAGAAAACTTTTACCATTGATTGAATTGTTGTTCCTTAGCTACTAAAGATATTTCTCGATTCGGATGTTTTGATTGGTTTAATTTTTGCATCTCGTGTTTCTCTCACGTAATTTCTGGATTATTCTCATTCTCCTGGATTTCGTGATACCTTACAGTACGTTGTTGACGAATTTTATTGTACCTTGGACCATGTGGTTCGATTCTAGATCTTCTGTTGAGAAATTTTAAACTGTATTATAAATTTGTTGTATGGTTTGTTGTAGCTTTTGTTGCACATTCTGTTGTTCATTCTGTTGCACATTGTATTTTACATTCTGTTGCATGTTATTTTGTACATTTTGTTGCACATTATGTTGTACAATCTGTTGTACAATCTGTTTTACATTGAACTTTACATTCTGTTGTACAATCTGTTGTACAATCTGCTTTACATTCTGTTGTACAATCTGTTGCATATTCTGTTGTACAATTCGTTGTACAATCCGTTGTACATTCTGCTGTACATTCTGATTTACATTCTGTTGCTCATTCTGTTTTACATTCTGTTGCACATTGTGTTTTACATTCTGTTGCACAATCTGTTGCACAATCTGTTGCACAATCTGTTGCAAAATCTGTTGTACAGTCTGTTGAACATTCTGTTGTACATTTTGCCTTCACTTGAAGTTGTCAAATGTGCTAATAGTTTAACAGAAACGGATGAAACTTAACAGAACCAAGATAAGAACCAATTGCGACCAGTTTTCTCCAGCACTTGTTGTTGTTTTACTGTAGGAACTTGGATCTTCAAGGACCACGTTGTTTTAGCATTTTGGCACAAAGATTTTACAGAAAAAAATTTTTCTCCTTGTATCAGAAATTTCACAAATGAGATTTCAAAAATTTCGAAGAATTTACCGAACCTTATTTTATAGGATGAAGATTAAGTTTATACATACTGTTAATTTTGTCCTACACTGATTTGCCTGATCCAGCAAACTTTTGTTGTGACAATACTTAGAAGTAGCATTTTCGTTTCTGTAATGACGAATTCCAATAGTACTGCAATAATCACATGATTGGTTAGATCTGTATTAAAGACAACTTTCAGAATCTCAGAGAATAGCGTCTGGGTTAGCATGGGAATTTTCCTTTATTGTTTTCGATTTTGCCTTTGCTTGAACTGGTTTCAATGATCTCGGGAATGAAGATGCTTCTAAAATAATAACGATTTTTAGAAACTATGAACCTAACCACCTGAGTGGTTTAAATTAGTATTTTTCTTTGTGATGATATTCCATCTATAATATCATTCATTGTGATGTGATTTATCATCATTTTGGCTATCATGATGGTGGTGTTTCATGAGTTTTCTAGAACGATGTCACCAAACAAGACATGTACTATCGTTACACAGCAATCATTTTGATAAAATGTTTGCTCTTTCGGTATCACTTGTTGTTACAATATCACTTGGTCGTGCATTCACTAGACCTTCTAATATCACATGAATTTTAGCACTGCGTCGAAATATATGTCCGTCCGTCAGAATGAAAAACATGAAAGTCGGAAAGATTGTGGGCCAACCGTTTTTTTGGACGCTTTTCTTGCATTTTGGGAGGATGTAAAGAAATGTTATGTTCTCTCTGAGAATCTGCAACTATCTCCCTCTCTCTCTCTCTCTTCTTTTTACTCTTTGATGAGCGGGTTCCTCTACCATGCTGGCGGTTCCGGACACGAGCGTGCAACCTTGACGCTACTAGTTCCGGAAACGGTTGTTGGTGCCGAGATTCGGCGAATCTCGATTGGTTTCGAGCCGGACACATTTGTTATTGGCCGATTCGAAACCAATGGGTTGTTTCACGAGAGATTTCTCTGATCGTCGGCACTGTCGTCCGCTTTCTTCAGGGACCTTTTCAATTTGTCCACAAGTCGATTGTGGAATTTATTCAATGAATTTGAGCTGCCAGTTTTCGGTGGCGAGGAACCGGTGCTCTTGATTGGACTCTGGAGTGAACTTTGCGACGCACGGGATGACGTCCTTGAAAAATGCCTCGATGTTAATGGCACCGAACGATGAGCTGGCGATGTCAAGAAATCCGAACCCGGCGAGGTCGATAAGGATGGACCTTCCGATTTGGAACACTCGGACACCTGAAACACGTAATAAGAACAAAATTTCCGTCAGCGGCACGTTGGCGACTAAAAAATGCTCTTCCTGACATGACATGAGAGTCCTGACGGAACGAGATGATTCGCACGATGAGTCACAAAAGTTCTGCGAAAAACAGAACTTTCTTTTCTTTAATTTTAATTTTTTGTTTTTTTCGAGTCAAATCGAGCACGAGAGGACTTCGTTTCGATTATTCTCAGAAACTGAATAGAAAAATGATTTTTATGAACATGCTCACAACCTCTAAACTCAACTGCTCTCAATTTGTCCAAATTTACCAATAGATTGTCGAAAATCGTTCTTTAATTGAATTAAAAAGAATATAAATTACCGACTTCTTTGTGAAAATAATTATATTGATAAAAATTTCTAAACACTCGAATCTTATTTGTCAAGAAAGAAAGTTTTCATAATTAATTAACAAATGTGGTGTTCCAATTTCGACTAATTTTTATAATTATTTTCTAATTGGTGTAATTAGAAAATTTTTCTCATTAGTTATTAGCTTTTTAAAATGTTTATTAGTAATTCATTTATCAAACGATGTTTCATTACTTTATTAGTAAATTTTGGCTAATTTTATACATATTGAGAGCAGCCAGTTTGTCTGCTTTTAGATATTTCTTTATACAATAATGAAAAAGCAATTTACTTGTGATATTCTTCAATATTTTTAAAATTAAATTCCGCTTTTTGAAAGAATTAATTAAATTCTAGTCTTACGAATTTGACAGAGGTAAAATAGTTTTTTTTTTTGAAGAAAAAAAGATTAAAATTCACTGAAAGTGAATTACGAGAAGAATCTGCGATTACCGAGTATCAAAAGTAATTTGACTTTCCAAATATTTAGCAAGCTTACAGCCGTGCTTTCGGGAACTTCAAAGAAACCCTCATCTATAAAATCAAATGCATTTAATTGCTTTAATTAAAACGAACTTTTTGAAGACTTATTACCAAATTAGATTCAAGAGCCACTAACAAAATACGTAAAAGTAAATCCTTTAAATAGAAATTTTTTTTAAACAAATGCTGAATTTTGAAAAATTTAAGGAAATTAAGATAATTATGGTAAATTAATTTTGATTATTGTTTAAATTTACAGAAAGGTTGAATTTTAAAAATAGTTTATAAAGAAAAGAAAATTTTCTGAGGCGAAATAATATTAAATTCTGACACTTTAAAAACTGTGAAATAATTAGATACTTTTCTTGCTTTTATTTTAAGAAATTTTGAGGGTTTCTCATGCAGTTCATGAAATTACTTTAAAAGCAGTTTTTTTGCTAGCTATATAAACGTGCATTCGAAGCATACTAAATTCGAGGCAAAAAATTGAAAGTTCACAATTTTTTTTCCTTTTATAGTAATGAATAAGAATTATGAATTCCCTTCCTTCCTCTATATCTCTCAATCTCTCTCTTCAGATTTCCTTTAACTGATGCACTTATCTACATAAAAAGTCACTCAATTCAAATATTCTCTGTTATTCATGACATTCGACCCTCTTAAGAAACGATTTTTTTTCATTTTGAAATTTTATAAATTTTTTAAGGAAATATAAAAATTTTTTGAATTGAATTGAAAAAATTTTGGCAAAAATTCGGAATGCAAATTTCTTATTAAAAGCAGAGAGACTAATAGTTAAATTAATGATAATTATCTTAAACAAGGGAATGACTTTTTTTTCTGAAGAATCAAAAATTAATAATTACTTGATAAAAATTACTTATCGATTATAATTCTATGGATCACGAGAGATAAGTCGACATTCACAATGAAAGATAAGAATGTCACCTTTGATGTGACACACAAATCGATGAGTCAATATTTATACAAAAATTATTATCGAATCGAGAATGATTTTATTGGCCTATTAACTCATGACTATTTTTTTTTTTTACCTTCACTGAAAATAAATTGCATAAAACGATGAAATACATTGTTTGATTTAGATATTTAGACACAAAGTTGTAATTTATTATTGCATTTATATATGATCTGAAATTCGCTTTATATAATCGGAAAACAAGAGACACTAAAATTTTCATTTTCCAAAAATTTTACGTTTCATGTAATATTTTTGGTAAATAAAATTATATTGCACGCAAAATAGAGATTAGTAAAGTTCACAAGTGCGTGGAAATGAGAATAAAAATTTTTTTCCAGTAGATTTTATAATAATTAAATTTTTTTATAAACTCTTCTTTGATAGTTTTTAACAGAAGCCAAAAGAATAATTTTTTCAGCATTTGTTAAAAAATCATATACAGGCAGAGTTTAGAGAAATTAAATTAATCGAATATATTAATGAATCATAGTTTGAAAAAATATTTTATGCTTTTTTTCTATTTTCTCTTGTGAATTTTCATAATCTTGTGCGTGTGTCTTTTTATTGATAAAAATGACATTATTCCACAATATTAAATTAAATTATGTTACAGTACAATAATTTTTTTCATTAATCATTTAAATGTACTTTACTGCTTATGTACTACCTTAATTCGGCACTATTAGAAAAATTTATATTCAATTTAATATAAACAAATGCAATATTTTCACTCTTAATTTGAAAAAATCGGTTATTATTTTAATCAAATTAAATCAATACCTGACTTTATGTTCTATTAATATTTGGCAGATATTGACAAATTTTTTGTCATATTTTAATATCTGTTAGTATTGAATAAAACACAAAGACAGTTTACTGACTTAATTTTTTATACTGACAACAATTATTTAATAAAAATATTAAAAATAAGTCAAGATAAAAAAATTTCTTGACTTTATAGGATAGGATAAATAATATATATTATTAATA
>JUFY01022045.1:6502-25769 GCA_001855655.1 Leptopilina clavipes
TTATTATTTTTATATATTTTTTTCACGTATATATGTAGTAAATATATATTATATACTCTCTTATGTATTAAATATAATATATTATTTATTATATAATAGTGTATACGTTCTTTAATGTGAATTTGATTGGTACATTGAAGAATATTTCTCATTAAGAGATGTGGAGGAATGAAGTGCGAATTGCATGCTGTCTTTTCAGTGAATATAATGAACACCTCTGGAATTAGTTATTTTCCTTGGCACCTTGCACGTCAACCGCAGAAATTACCATCGTTATGTGATTGTCCTTTGTTCTTTGTTTGTTACTCTTCTTCTTCTTCTTCTTCTTTTTTTTCTGATTTGTTTTCTTTTTTTTCGTTTTGCTTTTTCTTTCCTTATTTTGTTCATTCTTTTATACCACCTCATTCCAATTCTCTTTGAGATCACATTTACCCAGTCCTTTTGTGAAATGTTCAATTTCACTGCAAGTTACCTGATTTGCTTGATCTTTCAGTTAATTGAATTCTTCATTGAAATTATACATATATTTAATGAGAATTGCGCGCAGAAAGTTCCACAAAACTCACGTTTAAATGGTTTTTAAAAAAAAAATTATTTACCATAGCCAGACAATTGTTTTTCTTATTTTTGTTACAAAAAAGAAACAATAATAATAAAAACATTTTTATTTCGAAAGTGAAAGTGAAAGCAAAAAAAATGATAAAAACTTTTTTATTTTAAAAGTGAAAGTAAAATCAAAAAAATAATAAAAACGTTTTTATTTTGAAAGCGAAAGTAATAGCAAAAAGAAAAAAAGGATTTAGAAATTCGTTGACAATTAAAAATTGAATTTGGTTAAAAAACCATTTTTTTTATAACTCCTGTAAAAAAAGCATGAAATTTTTAAAAACAGGTTAGTGTTGCAATTATTGATGTTTGATGAACTCTACTCGTGAAAGGTGTTGTATATATACACAGTAAAAAGAAAGTCTTATTTTAAGGCAGAAAAGATGTCTTATTTTAAGATGCAACATTTTTAAGACAGCCTTTGCTGAATTTACGCAATGATTTTACATACAATTTACATTATGGCTAGCAGTGCTGAATTTAAGACTCATCTTAAAATAAGATTTTATTTTTACTGTGTATGAAGGCGATTCATTAAGAAGCTCGTAAAAAGTTGAGATCTCTCCTTTCATTTAAACAGCCAGCAAATGCCCCCTGGGATCATTTTCCTTCGATATAGGAACTTGGCAATGTTGGGGAGGGGGCGTATGGTTATAAAAAATCCACGAGAGTTACTTCACGCCATGGTTCCGTTTTTCTTGTATTATATATATGTTTAAAAAAAGTTGGTTTAGTGGCATCCGGCCATTTCTGTTGAAAGATATCAGCGGGACTGGTCTTCTCTAATAGAAAATAATTTAAAAAAAAAGAAGAAAAAAAAAACGAAATTCGTTGAGAGACGTATCATTTTATATTATGGAATGTGCAATTAATTATAAACCGAATCATTTATCACACATTTATTTCTCGCATTCAACTCACTAATTCATTATACGATCCTCTGACAATTAAAACGCAAAACGAACGAGTCGAGTTTGGAATTTTTACAGTGGGAAAAGCGTCCGACTCGAGTCGGCTTTTACCACTGGCCATTCAATTTTTTTTAATGTTGGTAATCATTAGTTATTATTAAATCGTTACTATTTGTTTTATCTTCGTTCCAAGTCTTCTTGTTTTTCTTTATATTTCTGTTGTGTCTCTTCTTGTTCCTCTTGTTCCTATTATTTTTGTTCTTGTCGTTCTTAAAATTTTAATTTGTTCTTTTCTTGTTTTTCAGTTATTCAGGTTGTTCTCATTTTTTTTATTGTAGTTCTTGTTCTTGTTGCTGGTGTTTTTATTGTTCTTTAGTTGTATTTCTTCATTTTTTAGTTTCTATTCTTTTAGGTTTTCTTGTTCTTCTCATTCTTGTTATTTTTATTCTCAATGTTTATATTGTTCTTTTCTTGACTTTAGTTGTTATTATGGTTTTTGTTCTTGATCTTCTAGTTCTTTTTATTTTTGTCATTCTTGTACTTCTTGTACTTGTTCTTGTTTTAGTTCTTCAAGTTCTTCTTGTTTTTGTTACTTAAGTTCTTGTTCTTCTAGTTCTTGTTCCTTCTTGTTCTTGTTTTAGTTCTTCTAGTTCTTGTTATTTTTGTCCTTCTTGTACTTCTTGTTCTCGTTTTAGTTCTTCTAGTTCTTCTTGTTTTTGTTCTTTAAGTTCTTGTTTTAGTTCTTCTTGTTTTTGTTCTTTAAGTTTTTGTTTAAGTTCTCGTTCTTATTCTTCTTGTTTTAGTTCTTCTGGTTTTTGTTCCTTAAGTTCTTGTTCTTCTTGTTCTTGTTTTAGTTCTTCTAGTTCTTGTAATTTTTGTCCTTCTTGTACTTCTTGTTCTCGTTTTAGTTCTTCTAGTTCTTCTTGTTTTTGTTCTTTAAGTTCTTGTTTTAGTTCTTCTTGTTTTTGTTCTTTAAGTATTTGTTTAAGTTCTTCTTGTTTTTGTTCTTTAAGTTCTTGTTTTAGTTCTTTTTGTTTTTGCTCTTTAAGTTCTCGTTCTTCTTCTTCTTGTTTTAGTTGTTCTGATTTCTTTGTTCTTTAAGTTATTGTTCTTATTATTCTTGTCTTAGTTCTTCTAGTTGTTGTTATTATTGTTCTTCTTGTACTTTTTGTTCTTTTTGTTCTCGTTTTAGATCTTCTAGTTCTTCTCGTTTTTGTTCCTTAAGTTCTTGTTGTTCTTGATCTTCTTGTTCTCGTTTTAGTTATTCTAGTTCTTCTTGTTTTTAACCTTGAAGTTCTTGTTATTGTTTTAGTTCTTCTTGGTCTTGTTCTTCTAGTTCTTGTTGCTCTAGTTCTTCTTTTTCTTGTTTTTGTTCTTTTACTTTTTTTGTTGTTCTTTTAAGTTCTTGTTCTTCTAGTTCTCGTTTCAGTTCTTTTAATTCTTCTTAAATTTGTTCTTTAAGTTCTTGTTCTTCTTGTTCTCGTTTCAGTTCTTCTAATTCTTCTTGATTTTGTTCTTGTTCTGATTCTTATTCTTGCTTTTTTGTTTTTTATTCTTGTTCTTCAACTTTTTGTTTTTTTAATTCTTGCTCTATTTCTTTTTCTTGTTCTTCTAGTTCTTGTTATTTTTGTCCATCGTATTCTTTTTGTTCTAGTTCTTTTTTTCCTATCCTTTTAGTTATTTCTTAGAAAACAACAACAAGAACAACAAGAAAATTTCTCGTGAATACCATTTTTATCCAAGTTTAACAACAAATTACTCTTCCATAAATTGATAATTTCCATCACTATAATTTTTTCTTTCATTTTTTTTAGAAACAAAATTGAATTTGATGACACATCTGACCTAAATCGACTATAACTACTTAATTTGCAAATAAAGTTTTTACTTGCAAATACAACCGTATGGTAATTAGAGTAGGGAATATATGTATATGCGAATGAATAATTTCCTCTTGTCTTTGAATATAATTGTGTTTACATCTGCTGAATATTACATATCAATCTCAGTGTGTGGCAAAGCCGTCTATTAAGCTTCCATATTAAGTTGTCCTAACTCGATAGGGTCAGTGCACAACTTAGGTTACTAGAGTTACTATTTGGAATGCTCGAAAACGAATCAACAATTTCCGCCTCGGATGAGGTCACAGAAACGATCAATTGCGGAAACTTGAATTGAGAAGATGTCGACTATACCGAATCGGAAATCCGATATGCGCACTGCGCATGCATATCAGCACCAATAACATTTTCCCTCTCTCTCTCTCCCTATTTTCGTTAAAAAATAATTTTTAAACTTTAAAAAAAAGGAAATAAATATAAAAATATATGTAAATAAAAAAGGTAAGAAGAATAAAAATAGGATAATAGGTGGAAATTAAAAGACGAGGGGAAAACTTGAATGTCACGTCATTTAATGAGTCATTACGGGTTGTTTGAATTGTCCGAGTTTTGTAGTTTAGTTCTATTATCAATTAGTTCCGTTTCGCGGTACTTATTGTTGCAAAAAACACTCCAAAAGGTGTCAAGAACCTTTCTTGCCTTTTCTTTCATTTCTCGCGTTACTTTTCCTTTTCTCATGGTTGCAACCTGTTTTTTCTCCCACCACCTTCTATCGTGTAGCTGACTTGAAGCAATTTCATTCATCGATCTCTTTGCAGAATTGCTTCTTTTTACGGTATATACTCGAGTATTAAGACTTGAAATCGATATAATATATATTTTTCACATAAACTGACGGCTAGTTTTATTTTTCCTATTGGAAAAAATTTAACGACTTTCAATTTTGCATTACTTTTTCCCATTGTGAATGAAACATTCAGAGCAAAGTCTTATTTTTGATTGAGCGCGAATTCAAGAATGTAAAGAGAGAGAGAGAGGGAGAGATCTGAATTTGAAGCGTATGTTGTTTTCCTTCAGGAAATTTTACCTTCGAAGGTAAAATTTTATTCACAAAACATCAAAAAAATGTAAATTACTCTCCAAATCTGTATACGTCCAAATTTTAACTAACTTGAATTGATGACTGACTTTTTGTTGCTTTTGAATTAGCTAAATTTTATTAATCGGTAGTAAAAAAAAATTTCTACTTATTTATTAGTAAAAGTTAATTAATTTAAAAGCGTAAAGTAAGTCACTGATTCAATTTATCAATTAATAAAATTTTTACTAATTCTTATTTACTCTCTAAATTTGAATTAGTAAAAATCCCTGCTAATTTGAATCAGTAAGTGATTTTTTCTTTTGAATTTGTTAAATTTATTAATAGTAAAAATTTTTTTTTTTTACTAAATGGAAATTTTTCTCATTAGAAATCAGTAATGTGAATATTTTTAATTTACGGGTTGTAAGAGAGAAGGAGAGAGTTTTTTTGCATTCTTGTTTAAAATTAAGGATTATTGGCCTTGTTGTTGATTTTATCAGCTGTATAATGCTAATTGGGAAATTCATTTATTTGCATAAACAAAGAGAAAATTAAGTACACTATCATGGAATATGCGCGTTTATCGTTCTGGACGGACATTCGCACCTGGTTTTACACACGTGAACTGTCCACTCGCTTGACATATACGCCAAGAATCGAGAATTAACGTACAGAGTAATCCATATTTTAGGTAACATGGTTCGTATCTTCTTGTAACTTGACATAAATGCACTGCTGACCGATCATTATGCAAAAGATGATGTTAAGCATATTCATAATTCATTAGTTTATTTGATTTTTATTTTGCTTTCAATTTTTTTTCTGTTTTATCCTTTTGAGATTATTATTGCAAAATCTTAATTGAGAATTTAATAATTAAATAATAGAAAGGGACTTTTATTCTGTTGGTAATTTTTTTGTTTATTATTTATTGATTACAATTTAAAATTTGCTATTAATTATTGACAATTTATTACTAACAATCTACTATTCACTTTTTAGTATTTACTATTCTCTATTCACTATTTAGTATTTAGTTTTCACTATTTGCTATTTCCTATTTATTAGGTATTCACTATTTACTATTCAATATTCACTATTATTTACTATTTCGTATTTACTATTTCGTATTCACTACTTTTTATTCACTATTTAGTATTTAGTTTTTACTATTTGCTATTCCCTATTTATTAGGTATTAACTATTTTCTATTCAATATTTACTATTATTTACTATTTCGTATTTACTATTTCGTATTCACTACTTTTTATTTACTATTTAGTATTTACTATTCACTATTTAGTATTTGTTATTTACTATTAACTATTCAATATTCACTGTTTAGTATTCAGTATTTACTATTTCGTATTTACTATTTTCTATTCACTATTTAGTATTTACTATTTACTATTTACTATTTAGTATTTACTATTCACTATTTAGTATTTACTATTCACTATTTACTATTCATAATTTAATATTAATTGTTTAGTATTTAGTATTTACTATTCTTTATTTACTATATAGTATTTACTATTTACTTTTTGGTATTTAGTACTTTATTTACTATTTAGTATTTACTATTTTCTATTCACTATTTTCTGTTTAATATTCCCGGCAAATTTAGTATTTGCTATTTAGTATTTACTATTATTATTTAATATCTACTATTTAATATTTACTATCTACTATTTAATATTTACTATTCACTATTTACTACAGGCTTTACTATTTACTTTTCTGTATATATTAATTTTTACTTATTTATTATTTATTTGTTAATTTTATTTTCTGTTCAAATTGAATTTAATTATTCTGCACTAAGAATTAATTAAAAATAATTTTCTCCACGTTGGAATGCAATAATGAAAAATGCATTCGTTACATAAATATATACGAATAAAAAAAAAATATAAAAAAGGAATTTAAAAATGCATCTGGAATATGAGAATACAATAAAATAAATAATTGAATCTAGAAAAGAAGTTAAGAATGCCAGAAAATCGTAAGAATTCATAAGAAGAAATAGTAAAGACAAGTTATTTTTTCTCTCACAAAGAAGATTATTGTTAAATGTTCCGTAACAGGTTGAAGTTCTTTTCTTTGCTCATTTTTCGCGCTCTCTCGTGTTTGAGGCAAATAGACTTTTTTTTCCCTATACGGTACATGAAATATTGTATAATCTTACATTTTACGTCCAATTGAAATATAAATAGTGGACAGTCACTGTGTTGTATATATCCTGTATTTGCGCAATCATAAAGTTTCGCAAAAAGAAAAAAAAGGAAAAAATATAAAGAAGAGATTCTGCAATTAAGGAGAGTCAAAAGTGACAAGCGAAATGGAGGACTGGCGCCAAGCAATCTTCCTCGTTATTAAAAGAATTTGCATAGTTGTCAAAAGCAGAATTAATTTCATCGATATATTCAAATTTTATTACAAGTCTGAAAGAATTTTCTTTGAAAAAGAAAAATAGTTGGAAGAATTGTTTTATTTTTTGCACTGAAGATTTTGCTAGTTATAGTTGATTACTACTACTATTATTGTCAACTTAATAAAGCAATGGTGAATTTTAAATAAAGTTTCAAAAATCGCTATGTGGGATAAAATTAATAGTAGACTGAATTAATAGTTGTTATGACTGCTACAAATAATATTTTCTACTGTTGATAATTTTGATACAATTTAGTAATTTTTACGAACAATTGTTGTTATAATTATTATTTGTCACAATCAGTTGTTACGATAAATATATGTTACAATTCTTAGTTGTTACAATCGATAGTTGTTACAATAAATATTTGTTACCAATTATTAATTAAATTAACAATATTAATCGTAACAACCATTTACAGTAACAACTATGGATTGTAACAAATAATATTTGTTGCAAGTTGCAATTAATATTTGTTACAATCTATAGTTGTTACAGTTAACAGTTGTTACAATCAATAGCTGTCACGATTAATATTTGTTACAATCCACAATTGTCATAGTTAATAGTTTGTTACAATTGATAGTTGTCACAATCCATAGTTGTTACAGTAAATGTTTGTTACGATTAATATTTATTGCAAGTTACAATTAATATTTGTTACAATTAATATTTGTTACAATCTATAGTTGTTACAGTTAACAGTTGTTACAATCAATAGTTGTCACGATTAATATTTGTTACAATGAATATTTGTTACAATGAATATTTGTTACAAGTTAATAGTAGTTACATCGAATAGAATTAGTTACAATTAATTAAAGAAATATTAATCGTAACAACCATTAACTTTAACAACTATCGGTTGTAACAACTATATTAATAGTTGTTACTATATTTAATGGTTGTTATTTTATTGAATAGTTGTTACAGCAACTATGATTAAGAAGAATAAGAACTTTTAATCAAAGTTTTATGTATCCAGCGCTTATTACAGAGGGTGAGCTCCTCTCTCTCTCTATCTATATATATCGTCCATAAATTAGTGGGGCGTCGTTCGACAACGTCCTCCACTTGTCTCTTCGATTAACGGTCGGTGGTTACTGAAGTCCATGCTCTGGACTATTAATCTTATTGCGAGTCCAAGTCATGCATTACAACGTTGAACGTTTCCTTCTAAGAAGCTCCTCCAGTGGTTAACATTGGTATGTATACATGCCACCAAGTACTGTTGTTGGGATTTGTGTTGAGCGAATAATACTATCGCGGAAGGTGTTATAAGGGGAAGAGAGAGAGAGAGAGAGAGAGAGAGAGAGTTGCTGGTTGCATTGTCGAAGAAGGCAACAGAGCAGAGGCAGGTGCAACCAATCGTTATTAACTTCGTACTCCATTATCGACTTTGCACGCTCTCGCAAGTCAGGGAGAGAGAGAGAGAGAGTGCCTTTAGCAAAATGCTGTGCTATTCGCCCCCTCAGTTCGTAGAGAACTCCCGGAAATCAGAACGAACCGACGAAGCGACGCTAGAAGTCGGATGGTGATACTCGACTGCAATTTCCCGTCTTCTAGATGCCAAATTGTAGTGCAAGAAGAGAACCTATCTTGCTTCGAGAAGGAATTCAACACGCAAGTTTCTTGGTTCCAACGAACGAGGCCGAGAGAGAGATGGAGAAAATGATAAAGAAAGAGGGAGAAAATGGGGTAAGAGAGAGAGAGGGAGAGAGAAACAGAAAGAAAATAGAGTAAAAGAGAGAGAAACAGAGAGAGAAAATAGAATAAGAGAGACAGAGAGAGAGAGAGAGAGAGAGAGAGAGAGAGAGAGAGAGAGAGAGAATACAGTAAAAGAAAGAAAGAGAGTGAGGGAGAGAGAAAATAGAAAGAGTGAGTAAGATAGAGATGAAAAAAGAGAGAAAAAGGGAAAATTAGAGAAAGAAGGAAAGTGGACAAGAAAAAGGAAAAGAGAGAGAGAGAAAGAGAGAGTGAGTGAGAAATAGAGAGAGAGTGAGAGAGAGAGGAGGGGGAGTTTCAAGGAAATGGGGTTAAAACGTAAAGTAAGAAATGTGGAAGAAAAACGGAGAACATAGCGATGGTCAGTGAACGAGGTGGACCTAGAACTATTAGTCACCCTTTTCTCTCACACCCTCTCCACTTCCGGTTCCTCTGTAATCACTAGCCGAAACCTCCCTTAACACTCGTTCGATATAGCAGACCCTTTCCTTATCTCTCCGCATGTAGGACCGAACCTTTCCTCAAGGTGCTTTTATTACTCATCCATGACGTCACTATCTTTATCCCCAGGAACATTTTCTTCACACATGACTCTTTTTTCTATTTTCAGTTTGGAGGTTTCTTTCTCTTTCATTTTTCTTTTGGCATTATTTTCAAAGCGGAGATGTAAATTTTCTGATAGAGATGCATTTTTGGATGTTTAATCAGTAAAAATTTTCAGTTTGGTCTGAAAAGTCCACTTGAGATCGTTATAGTAGAAAAAGTATTTAAGAATCATACTTTTGGATATTCTGAGAAATTGGGAAAAAAATTGTGTTTGCGTCAGACAGAATATTTGGAAAATAATTTTCTGAAAAAAAAGTAGTTGAATCGGTTTTAGTCAGACAGTTATGAAAAGTTATTTTTCAAATTAGTAGTAAAACGCCATATTTAGTCAGACAATGATAAAAGCTTATTTTTATTATTAGTAGTAAACCAGTTTTTGATCAGACAATGATGACAGATTATTTTTTGAAAAAGTAGTAAAAACATTTATATTTTATAGTCAGACAATACTAAATTTTTTTCAAGTCAGTAGTAAAACTGCTTTTAGTCAGACAAAAGCTAATTCTTATAATTAGTAGTTAAACCATATTTAGTCAGACAATGATGGAAGATTATTTTTAATATTAGTAGTAATTTTCCATTCAGTCGGTCTATATAAGAAAAATCTTATTTAACAAAAAGTAGTAAAACTGTTCATGGTCAGACAATTATGAAAGTTTATTTTTTCAAAAAGTAGTAAAACCGTTTATAGTCAGACAATGCTCTCTATATTTGGAGAAATCAGTAGAAACGTCAAGTTTAGTCAGCCATTATTAAAAGCTCCATTAAAGTTAGTGTAGTAAAACTTTTCTACAGCCAAACATTTATTTATATTATTTTCTCAAGTTTTATTTTTCGGAATTCAATGGAAAAATTGAGTTTAGTGTGTAACAAGACTAGAGATGATATAATTTTTAATGAACAAGTAGTAAAACTTTGTTTAGTCAGACAAATATCGACAATGAAAAATTAGTAACTTGAAAAATTTAGGCAGCTACATTAATTAACACTTTAAAAAAAATAATTTCAGTGGCAAAATGACTTTGATGAAAGGAAACTTCCTTTGATCGAAAGTCATTAAGAAAAATCAGTGGAAAAATTTTATTTAGTCAGACATATTCATAAAATTAGGACAATTAGTAGGGAAAACTTTTCCAGTCAGACGGAGCTTTATTCTGAAAAATCAGCATAAAAGTAGCAAACAGTCGAACCGGCTTTAACAAATGCTTCTTTTCGAAGATAAGTATAGTAACACCCACATTAGTCAAAAGCTTATTTCTAAAAGCCCCAGTAGAAGAGAGAGAGATACTTTCCCTCTGGCATATTTATTAGAATCTTTCTTGAGAAAATCGTTGATGGTACAATTTTTATTCAGTCAGACACGATTATTAGTTAATCTCTATTTCACTGTTTTTTTTATCTGTAATTTTTCTTTCAAAACAGATTAAATTAACACAAGTGGAACAAGTTTTATTATTTTGACAAATATTTAACAACAGTTAATATAAAATATAAAATTATTAATATTTTCTTATGTCAGATGTTATAAATGGAAGTTTATTTCGAAAAAAAACTTGAATATAACTGTCACATTCAGTTACATATAATATATTACTCATGTCAGATTCATTTCATGAAAATTTTATTTTCCAAAATCACAATCAACCTTTAT
Source organism: Leptopilina clavipes (assembly GCA_001855655.1). Taxonomy (NCBI): domain Eukaryota; kingdom Metazoa; phylum Arthropoda; class Insecta; order Hymenoptera; family Figitidae; genus Leptopilina; species Leptopilina clavipes. The sequence continues at coordinate 17,358 of JUFY01022045.1, forward strand.
TCTCGACTTTAATTGAGAAATTATTAATGATACTTTATATCTGAATAATCCATTTGTTCAATAAATGTAAATCAGCTTTCACCTGTGAGGAATTATTAATTTTCGTTCCACATATTATTTTCAGACATCATTTGAAAATGGCTGTTATTTTATTTGTTAAATCGAGTGAATTGGAAATTTTCCAAAAAATTTGGTTAATATAATAAAGTATTAGAAATATTAGAAATATTACACTTACTTTCTAAATTTGAATTAGTAAAAATTTTAACTAGAATTGGTGACTTACTTTTTGCTTTTTAATTAGTAAATTTTTCCAAAAGAAAAAAGTCAGTCATCAATTCAAATTAGTTAAAATTTTTACTAATTTAGATTTAGGGATTAAAATTGTTAAATATTACACAAGCAGAAATTCACAGGTGGCTGGTAATGTAATGAAAACAATAAATAATAATAAAAATCTATCAACTGAATTAAAATTAATTAAACTAATCATTAAATTAAATTGAAATTGCTACAATTCAGTAGTAATAATTGATTTTTGTCAGACAAGTTTAATAAATCTGATTATTGTTACTAATTGTTACTAATTGCCAATTTTTTCTTTGTTTCAGGTGAGTACATTTTTCTTCATAAAAAAACAACCAAAAATTCTGCTGACGGTGAGTTTTTTTTTATGTATTTTTATTTCCAATCCTGAAAAAAAAATTTTTAATAGGAATTTCAAATGTTCTATTCTGCCACACTTTAAAGTGAATATGTTTCTTTGGATCCATTTTTCGCCTTTTTATAGACCCCCCCCCCTTTTTTTTTTCTCTTTTTCTCTCTCTTTTCTCTCTTTTCTCTCTCTTTTCTCTCTTCACTCTCTCTTTTCCCTCTCTTTTCTCTCTTTTTTTCACTCTATTTTCTCTCTCTCTCTTTCTGTAACACCAAAGAGACGATAAGATCTTGAGCTCCTGCTTGAAAACTAGCGAAAGAAGCATTTCACGAGAAGTTAAGATCAACCGCACGCTCGCGCAATGTTGGCTGAAAAGATACCAGTTTTTCTTCAAATGATATTCTTTAGTCAAGTTTTATTTGTCTTTCAACGAGTTTCCTTAAGTCCCTTTTTAGACTTTCGAGTAATTTTTCTATGCACCGATTCTCTTCACTCCCCTCTCTCACCCCTCAATAAAAAAAAAGAAAAACGCCTTCAGTTTACAGATGAGGGAAAACAAAATGGTAAAAAGTTTATATTTATTTCAGCAAAAGTGTTTTTCCCCTCGCAAAACGCTCTTAAAAAAAACAAAATGATTCCTAATAGTAAAAAAATTCGGATAAAATAAATTTAAAATGTTGCTTTCCAATTGCTAAAGGGAAAAAAAATTCAGATAAAGTACATTTAAAAAGTTGCGATTAATAAATAAAATCGAAACACATGAATTGTAAACAAAGGGATAAATAATCAAAAAAAAAAGAGAATGGAAATACAGGGGGAGAAATATATAACAAAATGATTGAATTTCTTTTGGCGGCAATAGTTGTACGACAGGACCCAACACGAAATTAATGCTGGGGACACATCTGCGATTTGCGGCCAATATATATATAGTTTTCTCTTAGTATGTATAGAAGTAAATAACGTGTATACAAGAGCCACGTTATTCACTACTCACTGTACTCAACGTCCGATTCCCTCCTGTAGTTTCCCATATCTTCCCCCTCTCCCCCTGTCCCCCTTCCACACCTTCCGCCACAAGTTCTCTCGTATACACGTATTCACTCTTGTAGTACTCTGCCCACTCTACTAAACCCTCCACCCTCTCTCCACTCCTTCCACTTTGTTGTCATCGTCGTCGTCGTCGTCGTCGACGACGGTTCCTGTACTGCCATTCCGAACTTATACGACGGATGAGAAAATATTCTATTTGCCTGGAAACACGAGGGGGACAGTTCATATCCGCCTTGGACGATTCTTATACTCATATATAGTTTACCTCTTTCCCCCCCCCCCCTTCCCACAGTCTCACTCTCTTTTTCTCTGTTTCTCTGTTTCCGTTCATGAGATTGGTGCACGAAAGAAATATATATGTCACTTTCCCCCACCAGGGTGGAGAGCGGGGGACATATGTGTCCCAAAAGATAACATGTGATGAGACAAGTTTTTATAGTTTGCCTTTTTCTGGGGAGTGGAGGGGGAAGAAAGGGAAAAAATGCAAAAGAAGGTGTAAGGAGACATGATGTTTTAGTGATTTTTGCATTTTTTTTCTTCTTTATTTTGTTGTCTAGATATGAAATTCCATTTTTTGTTTATTTCCATTTTTCCATTTTGAACATTTTTATATATTCAGTTCAATTCGTTTTACTGTGTAATATTTATATATTACTGGATTTATAGTTTTTCGAATTTTTTTTTTCTCGTTGCATAAAGAATTTTATAACTCGAGATCTTTTTTGAGTTATTTGATTGCAAATTGATATTAGAAACGTAATCAGCGAATGTGAAAAGTCGAGAGTAAATTTTTTTAGGCGAATTTGGGCTATTTTTGAAAAATTCGCCTCCATATTGGAACAGCCATTTTGGATTTTGCAAAATTGATGCCAAATTCGTAATCAGCGACCCCAAAAACCCCTGAGTAATGATTTTTAATTGAATGCGATCAATTTTCAAAAAATTGCCGACATATTGGATCCGCCATTTTGAATTTAGAATTTAAAAACCTTTGAGTAACGATTTTTAATCGAATTGGATCAATTTTCAAAAAATTGACGCCATATTAAAACAGTCATGTTGAATTTTGCAAAACTGACGCCAGATTCGTAATCAGCGACTTTAAAAACCCCTAATTAATGTTTTTCAGTTTGAATTTGGTCCATTTTTGAAAAAGTTTCCGCCATATTAGTTCCGACATTTTTAATTTTGAAATTCTAAAACGATTTTTAATCTAATGCGATCAATTTTCAAGAAATTCGCCGCCATATTGGATCCGACATTTTGAATTTTGAAAAACTGATCCAAAAACTAATTTTCTAACTTTTCTAGGCTTTTTTCTTTGATGTTGTAAATAAATATAAAAATTTATAAAGAATAATTTACAAATGAAATAATTTTAAAAGATAATTTAAAAATGATAAGTTTTTTATTTAATTATTTTTTAAATTAAAAGAATTATTTTTTCGTGTAATTTTGTTTGCGGTAGGGAATTTTAAATGAGTCAGAAAGAAAGTTTTGCGTCAACTATTTCTTGGATTTCAATTTGCAAAAATTTGTTGACATCGGACGAGTTAATTTAATTTTTTTCTTTAAAGATAGAGTGAGAGAGTTAGAGAAAAAAACGCTGACAGTGTCGACAACAATTAAAAAAGTTTAAACGTTTATAACATGATTGTCCCATTGCCACGAAGTATATTGTAGATAAAGAAAATCGTCTGGAGAAATTGCGTCGTTTGAGATTACCGATGAAGTGATGGTTCAAGTCTGATGACCCGTAAATAGAACCGTTTCTTGCGTCGTTACACTCTCTCTCTCTCTCTCTCTCTCTCTGTCTATGAAGGTCTTGAAAACAAGAGAGAAACGTTTTACATCATTAATCACATTATTACAGCTTTGAGGTTTTGCTTTATATATATCCCCCTCTCACTTTCTCTCTCTCTTCTTCTTTCTTTTTTCTTTCTTTCTTTTTCATTCTCTTTTTCTTTTTCTCTCGTAAGGTTTGCTTAGTAAGGTTCTTCTTCATCTTCCAAAAGACTTGAGAATAAAAATACTCGTCAAAGTTTTTTTTTTCTATTCTTCACTAGTTCTGAAGGAAAAAGGTCTTTTATATCTTTTGATACTTGAGTGTTATAAACCGTTGAATATAATTTTTTTCCCTGGCATCACATTTTCTCTAGAATTTTTTTACAAATTAACATTTTTTCTGTATCTTTTAATAATTTTTCCATCAGTAGTAAAGGAAATGTTTAATCAGACTGTCGAAATTTTTGTAATGAAAGTAGTAAAATCTATTTTTAATCAGACAATTCTTTTGGTTATTAGAAACATTTTATTCCAGTAGTGAAATCTGTTTTTTTCAGCCAGAGCGCTTGTAGTGCTTGTAGTGAAACAAGTAGTAACGACCGACTTTAGTCAGACTTAATGTTTTATTTGAGGTCAATTTTTGTATTGACGGTAAAGAGTCATGTCAAGAATGTCAAAAATTTTCGAATTAGTAGTAGAAGCTGGTATTAGACAGACAAAATTTTTTCGAATTTGGAAAAGTTTAGCTTTAGTAGTTAAAGACAGTTTTTGTCAGACGTAAATTTTTTTATTCGAAGTAGTAGAAAACTTACGTTATGAAAAAACTTTTAATATCAGTAGTAAATACCAGTTTAGGTCAGACAAAACATTCTGTAATTATTTTTATTTTTATATCAATTTCCCACTACTTTCATAATTTTTTTCGATTCGTTTTTTATTCCTGGTATTCCTAGTAATAGAAATTAGAAGTTATAGACAAACTTTTGGTTTCAGTAGTAAATACCAGTTTCGGTCAGACAAAACATTTCGTAATTATTTTTATTTTTATATCAATTTCTCACTATTTTCATCTTTTTGCCGATTCTTTTTTTATTCCTAATATTCCTAGTAGTAGAAATTGAAAGTTATAGGCAAACTTCTAGTTTCAGTAGTAAAGACCAGTTAACGTCAGACAAAACATTTTGTAATTATTTTAACTTTTATATTAATATTATTTTATCATTCTTTTTTTGTTTTTTATCTTTTTCGCATACTTTCTTTATTTCCAGTAGTGCAAAATATAAGTTATGGCCCTATTCTCAGATTCAGTAGTTAAGACCAGTTTCGGTCAGACAAAACATTTTGAATTACTGTTTATATAAATTTCTTCATTTCTTATTTTCTTCATTCTTTTCTTGTTGGTAGTAGTGGAAAAAGTAAGTTATAGACGTACTTTGGTTTCAGTAGTAAAGTCCAGTTTCGGTCAGACAAAAGATTTCTAATTACTTTGAGATTTATATTGATTTGTTAATTGGATAGTTTCTTATTTTCTTATTATTTTCATTTAGTGAAAATAAAAAATAAATGATAAAAAATTCATATTTGTGGAAAGAGTAAGTTATGGACGTACTTTTGGTTTTGGTTTCAGTAGAAAAGACCAGTTTCGGCCAGACAAGACATTTTTAACTATTTTAATTTTTCTATTAGTTTCTTATTCTTTTCTTATTTTCTTTCAAATTCTTTTCTTATTTACAGTAGGGAATATGGAACTTATGAACGGACTTTTGGACAAACCTTTTCTAATTATTATAACTTTTATACTAATTGCTTATTCCTCTTTTCTTCTTTTTCTTCTTCTTCTTCTGTTATTGTTTGTAGTAGTAGAAAAAGTAAGTTATTGACGAATTTTTGGCTTTAGTAGTAAAGATCAGTTTCAGTCAGACAGAATATTTTCAGTTATTTAAATTTGGAAATTAGTAGTAAAACTCACAGTCAATGTTTCAAATTCTTATGATTTTAATATTCTCTATCAATTTGTAACAAATTTGGTTGCAGTAGAAAAAGACAGTTTCATCCAGACGGTAAATTTTCCATTTCACCTGCTTTTGACATCAGTAGTAAAAACATTTTTAGAACAATTTTTCGTCTCTGTCTTTCTCTCTCTCTCTCTATATGTATATATTTTCCTAATCAAGTTAATATTTCTCCAATGTGAGAACAATCTATTAATGATTTTATTTTCTTAGTGATTTTCAAGTAAATACATTCGCAGTTTTACTATCTCGTTCTTGCACATTATCATTGATATGGAAGATTGAGGTAACATTTGCGGTTATAACAACGCGCAAGTTGGAGTTTATGTCGGCAAAGTCGGCAGCGAACCGAGGACAGAAGAGTCTTGATATACGAGCTACAACTTCTCGAAAGAGAAAGAGAGAGAGAGAGAGATAGAGAGATAGAGAAGGAAGTGGAAACACAATCCAGGCACAATTCTCTATCCCTTTCTACTATTCTAACCTTCGGTCACTAGGAACCCGACCTCAAGGTACCCATGGACTTGAGTTAAGACGTATGAACACATTTGTACTGCATCTATCATAAGTACAAATGATATATTACAAGGTATACTGGAAAGGTGCCACACGAAAACACTATGACAAAATGGTGCTTATTTCACACCTTCCTTCTCCTTTTCTACATTTCCAACTTCTTCTCAATTCAATCTTTAACTCAAATCTATTCTCATTTATTTTAATTATGATTTAAATATTACCAACTTGGATTTTTAAAATTTTTTTCCTACGATTCGTTTTTGGTAAATTTTTTTCTGATTTTTTTTGTCTTTTTCTTCGATTTTTGACCTAATTTTTAAGTTTAGGTCGGCCTCTTGATACCGGTGATTTAAAGACATCTTTGAGGTTATATTTGAAACCATTTTGGAGGTTTTGTTCATCTTTGACGTGACCGAGAAGTTTAGGTTGTGTTTCTTGAAAGTTGACCTTTAAGTTGACCTTAATTTTAAGGTTTATTTACCTATGTAGAATCTAAATTAACCGATTGTAGCCTATCGAATTCTACCCGTAATTTTGAGGTTGTGTTCGACTCTTTTCCTCTGTCTATTGACCTAAGTTTTGAAGTTCATTACAACTTTGACCTAAATTTTAAGGTTATGTTTCCCCTTGCTCTATGGTTTTTGACCTATATTTTGAGTTAAGTCAACATTTAAGCACTTAAATTTTGACCGCAATTCTAAGCGAATGTTTGGCTAATTTCACTAAAGATTGGGCTAACGTTATTTGTTAGTAATAATTTTACTACAATTACTGTTAAATTTACTAAACAAATTTGCTAATTTTACTGGAGTTTCTGCTAAATTTTATATAAATTCTACTAATTTCACTGTATTTTCTGCTAATTCTCCTATTTTTTTTCTCTAATTTTACTATAGTTTGCTAATTTCATTATATTTCTTGCTAAAATTTTGCTATATATGAATTTTGCTGAATTTACTATGTTTTGATAATTTTACTAGATTATCTGCTAAATTTACTAAACATTTTGCTAATTTTACAGTAGTTTCTGCTATGTAGTTTCTGCTAATTGAACTTTAATTTACTAATTTTACTATATTTTTTGCTAAATTCACTATAATTTGCTAATTATTTTTATTTTTGCTATATTTACTATTTTTTGTCCTAATTTGACTTTAGTTTACTTATTTCACTACAGTTTTTTCTAAATTTACTCTGTCAGTTTATCTTTATTTTACTAAAAATTTTGCTAATTTTACTGTAGTTTTTTGCTATATTTGTGCTATTTTTTGCTATAGTTTGTTCTAAATTTTCTTCATTGTGGAGATTAATGTCTTTTATATAGTATGGAGTTAGTGATAATAAATTAATAAATAATTAAAAAAATACTTATAATTAATTAAAATAAATTGGCGATAAATGTGTACAAATCTGTCGATTTTTAAAAACGCTTGCGTGTTATTCGGTTTTAAATCATGGATTCTTTCGCGATAACAAGTTTGTTTATACGAACGAATACTGAAATCAAAGTCAAAAAGGAGAACTGTCCTGATACTTTGGCGTGACGAGAGAGACTGTATATAAAGCTGCGTGCACCATAACAGCAACAAACTTAACATCGTGAGAAGCTTAACTCCTTTAAACGAAAGTTAATTTACTGAAACTTTTATTAATACCTTAACTTGACGCAGTTTAGGGGCTATAAACGTTGCTACTTTCAACTCTACCGAATTTTAGCAAGATAATATTGTTTATTCTCTTTTTATTATTCCCATTATTCTCTATAACAATTAAACAGTTTTTTCTCTTGAAAAATTACTTTCACCTTTACTTGAATGGAAGTTTTCTATAAAGTTTGTGAAAAACAATTCAGCAGTAGAGGAAATATATTCTATTTGTTCTTTTTTCCGTTTTTCGTTTTTCTCCAACTCGTGAGTGAATTTTTTCCCATTTTTGCACACTTTTTGGCACGAATTGATATTTTGCTCACACACATATTTTGAAATTTCCGTCTGTCCTCGTATCGAATGATTTTTACCGAAGCAATAGCATTTGATAAAAAAAAGTGGTACCGACTGATTTATAATTAATTCCTAAAATAAAATTCGCCTCATTAGAAAAACTCATATGCAAATCCATTTGTTAGTGTGAAAACTAATGTATTATGGAAATGTAAAAAAATCTACAATCACTAATGAGTGACGAAAGAGAAAAGAAATTTCGTGTTTGCGAATTTTTAATTTCCTTGTCTGATTAAAATTGACTTTTACTACTGAATTAATAAAAGAATTTTAGAGAGATTTTAAAATAAGTTTTGCCGAACAGAAACTAATTTTTTATATACTTAATTCAAAATTAAATGAATATGAATCGTTTTTTTTTTGGCAGAAAATATCTTCCTCTACTGAT
>JUFY01022049.1:0-11724 GCA_001855655.1 Leptopilina clavipes
TTATTTGATTCAATTAAATATTTATTTGATAATAGACAAGTAATCGGTTATTTGAATCAAATAAATTTTTTTTTCAGTGTATCACTGAATGAATTAGTAAAAAATTGTTTTTATGAACAAAAAAAATAATAATTGTCGATTACTTTTTAACGGATTAATAATAGGAGCTACTGAAATCATAAATCTGGGGCTTGTTATACTTTAAATCGCTTATTCTTTATATACACAATATCGACTTGTACCTTAGTGCGACGCAGTTGCTGCTGTTGAATGTGACGGTAAATAATATCCGCGCAACTACGTCGTTCGCATAAGGATAAGGAAGAAACGTTTACACAGACACACGAGACTGTGTCTGTACATGTGTGCTTAAACACACAAAACACATCCTTCCCCGAATAGAAGTTACGGTTCGATCACGTGGTTCCGACTTAGTTGTGTTATAAATCCCCTCCCCCCCTCCCCAACTCTCTTTCATGTATGTTCACAAGTGCACAGGTACCTGTGTGTTTATAGTGTTTACGCCCAGGTCTTGCGCCAATGGTCGTGAATACGTGAAAACCAATCGTTATTATAGTATCAGTTCACATTTTGTGTTTGTGTGTTTTGTGTTTAGAGAATGTGCGTATCACCAAATGTGTGTTGTTGTGTGATGATGAGGGGGTGGTAAAATCGAGACAGGGAAATGTTTTCCACGGTTCTCATGATGCGTTGAATTTCTCTCCCGCTTTCTTAATCTCCTCCCTCTTGTGTAAAAGGGGGAGGGAGATACACCGACACCACTGGACCGCCTGAGATGCTGTTTCGCTTTTGCCCGAGATAGAGAGACGGCGGGAATCTGTCGACGGTGAGAAGGGAGAACTCTCCTCTCTCACCACTCCCTTTTCCCACACACCATCTCTCAACCATTCTTGTAATCTTGTGTTGTGTGTATGTATGTACATTCCTTTGGTCTCTCCTGCGAATACTGTGTATAACGTCGGAGTATGTTGCTGCGCTAATCTTCCAGGAGGACATTACTTCGCTACTTTTTTTCATCCCCCTTTTGTTGCCCCTGTTTGACCCTTGTTCACTTGCGTCATTCGTAACTAGCTTTCTCAGGTTCTTCTCCTATGTTCTCAGTCTGACGACAATCAGTCTTAGCTGATCGTAAATTGTATTTTGAATTTGTGAACATTTACTTGTAGCTTCTTGTTTGGATTAGCAATCTTTGGATAGCAACCTTATAGCAACTTTATAGACAGCAACTAATCTTAGCAGGCTTGATGACAAATTCGTTTTGATTTTTTGAAAGTTAAATTTAAATTATGATTAGGAAATGTGGGCATTGGAGATTTCCTAGGTGGAATCAGTCTCTACGACTGCTTTTTGTCATTATAAAATTGGGATGCTGTATTTATGTTAGGTTCGGAAAGTTTTCGACAATTGGGTCTTGCTAATTGTGAAAGAAACAATTGTAATGTTAACGTTTGTATTTGGAAGCTTATAAGCTTCCAAATAGCTTCCAAATTTGTTCCATTAGGCGAAAAAAAAGAGAAAGATCCTTGAACATAGGTACAACGTAGGTTCTTTTTGAAATTTTGAACAACGGATACTCTGGACCTAAGGATAGCAAACTGATTCCATCTGCACTGTAAATATTTCTAGAGTGCAGCAAAAGGAAAGCAATATTCAAAAATGAAACTCCAATAGGTAGAACATAGAGTATAGTTGTCGTCCCCCTCTGTTCGTCTCGAAGTTGCTGGCAGAGTTCGCATTGATGACATTCTCTCACGTGCCAAGCGCTCGTGTCGCGTTTGTCGTTCCAGGTATCGTGAGAGAGAAAGAGAGAGAAGAGTGGGGAGTGGATGAGAGGTAAGAGACATCATCCACATTCGCGAACACGGGACCAGGATCTTGTACCAAAAGAAATTAGGAGAATATTCCACTACTAAGACGACAAATGACGCTATTACGAGTGTCCTCTTGATTTCTTCCCCGTCTTGTCCTCTCTTGGAGAATCATGATTTTTGCCCTTTCTATCGTTCTCCAAGAACGTGGAACCTTGTTGAGGAATTTCATGGAAGAAGAAGAAAGAAAGAAGGAAAGAAGAAGACATGGAGAGGGAGATGTGTGGTGGGTTTGGTACCTGATGCTTTGCTTTTGCTGCATAGTTGAGCACTCCTCCCATGTTGTTGGTTTGCAATGTGCATCGCACGAAAGGAATATGATCTCGGAATGGTGACTTTGTCATACTAAATGCGGAGAAACAACTTCTAATCTCGTTTCCCTTCTTCCCATCAAGAAGTCTGATGACTTGTTTTCTTTTTCCATGGAGATGGTTGTAAATTGCTGCTGCTGTTAATGTTCTGCTACTATTGCTACTTTTGCGCTTCTTCGCTTCTTCGCAACTGTTGAGCGAAATTAAGAGCAGTGCCATCACACTTTGAAGTGCTAAACATGTCCAATTATCACTTTTCAATAATTCTACGAATCCTAATCAGCATTTGTCGCTGGTATAGTAAATCTAAAGGAGTCTGAATAATTTCTTACATTAGAAATTAGTTTCCATTGTGGAAACTAAGTAGATCAGTTTGGAAATCCAGGAGTTGTCAACGTCATGTCTGATAAATTGACTTCGATCCGTCAGAAGCGATTGTGACAAATTTCTTCTTTCCTGTTGCTCTTGTTTCAACCATAACAAGATCCATCTCAATTGTTTCAACCATTACAAGATCCATCTCAATTGTCTCAACTGTAGACTTTTCTAGTTCCTGCTTTTTGTTATTTCTGTTAATTAAAATGTCGCAACGTTTTAGTTGATTTGTCTATGAATCGATTTGAAGGGAAGAGAATTTTGCTGCGTATTTTGGAATTTATAATGTCCGAGTGGGATCATCAAGAAAGAGATCTGTGGTTATAAACTATCCGTATCCGTTCTATTCCTCAGGAACGTGGAACTTGTTAAGAAATTTCGAGGAAGAAGAAGGCAGTGGAAAAAGAAGATGACGTTCATGGTTGTCGTCGTGGTTCCTGATGCTTTTACTGCAGTCGGTCACTCTTATAGTTGGAGAACTTATACCTATATACTCCTTTTCCAAAAGGGCATCCGCGCTGCCGACAGGCACACCTTGCTTGGTCATTGGCTCGATATCTTGTTTTCTCTCTCACTTCTCTTTGCACTCTCTCTCGCTCCTCGAAGCCGCTCGCGGTGTTCCACATAAATACACAAATACCCTCGCGCATACCCGACGCGTATACCGGGGCCACGGCCGCATTCCACGACCTCCGTCCTCCCTCTCACTCCCCACTCTTTTCCATCTCACTCTCTCATTATACCCGCTCTCCTTCTCTGTTTTCTCGACTAGATATCTCGTGGCCTCTCCCTTCCACATTGCGCGTGGAACGGGCCCACCTTCGGGGGGCCCTTTACCTCCATAATTCCTCCCTCCTCCTCCTTCTCCCCCCCCCCTACCACCTCTCCCTTGTACCGGCGCCACCGGAGGTCTTGTTCCTTGTTGCTCCAACCACCTTCTTAATTCTCTATCATTCTCTCTACTGGCAAACTGTGAGACTCATACATTGGCGAAACTGCTCTCCTGCCTCTTATAAACTTGACACATGGAAAGAAGTCTCGCAGACATTTATAGTTGGCTCGCATGCACCGACAAGGAGAAATATTTTGTTTACCTCGCTTCCAGTTCTTTGAATCCGGCGCGGCAGCACAACTCTCTGGCCTTGCATCTTTCTCTGTCCTCCTCCTCCTCCTTTGCCCCTTCTCTTTGCTTCTGTGCCCACTTCTTCACGTTGTGGCTTCTTGGGATCTCTGTCTTTCTTGGTACACATGATCCTCTGTCTTTCACAGTTGCTCATGCACAGCGGGGAACCATTCTCAATCGAGCCGACGATTTTCTCTTTGGGGCCCCGTCTTTCAACTCAGGCACTTACTCGCTTGTAAGACGTGAGTACAGGACGAGGACGTGGAGTTTAGCAGTTTAGCTACGACACGCAATAGAAAGAGATGATGATCATGTATGTAGTGAATAAGAGGAGGAAGAAGAGGAACTTTTCAAGAGAGGTAATATGGCTGGCGTTGTACATAAAACTCAAGTCACTGACTGTACGACACTCTCCAAGTTCCTTTTACAAACTGTAGCCAAATTTTACAGTATTAAGCGCAAATGGAAGGGAATTGTGTGTTATGAGAGAAGAAGTGAATAGATATTCAAGCGAGAGGGAGATATATATTGTATTTTCTTGGATCATATCGCGCACTTTGGCTATAATTTAGCGGTAAATCGGCGCAAGAAAATTGATCAGCGCTGCCGACGTGCTGATACGTAATTGTGAGAAATGGTCAGATAACACTTTAGACGGGAAACGATTCTCGATGTACATTTTTATACTGACAAATCGATGATACTTCTTCTGTTAGGATTCGTATGATGGTGGACAAAATGGGGAATCTCTTTTGCATTCTTTGGCAGAGTTGAAAACAAAAAAAGTGGTTGTCGCATTGATAATATTCGAAATCTGAAATGAATTTTGGAAAAAATTTGACTTTTTTACTAATTTAACAGCTTTAATTAATCCACAGGGAAAAAAATATAAAGTAACTTTTACTATTTACAAAGTAAAACTGCAATTGTCTGGGATTTTTGTGTATTTCTGTTAATTTGTACTATTTTTGTCAATTTTTACTGTTTCCAAATAAAATTTGACTATTTCCAATAGTAAATTTTCGAAAAATTAGTAAAATTTACTTCGAAAATAGTCAATTTACTCCGAAAATAGTAAAAATTGACAAGCAATAAACTGTTCGGATTTTCTGGGCATTTTTGTCAATTTTTACTATTTCCAAAGAAAATTTGACTATTTCCAATTGTAAATTTTAATAAAATTAGTAAAATTTACTTCGAAAATAGTCAAATTTACTCCGGAAATAGTAAAAATTAACAGTAATAAACTGTTCGGAATTTGTGCGCATTTCTGTCAATTTTTATTATTTCCGGAGTAAATTTAGTAAAATTCACTTCGGACGTAGTAAAATTTACATCGAAAATAGTCATGTTTACTCTGAAAATAGTCAAAATTTACATTAATAAACTGTTCGGAATTTCTGTGCATTTCGGTCAATTTTTACTATTTCCTGAGTAAATTTGACTATTTCCAATTATAATTTTAATAAAATTAATAAAATTTACTTCGAAAATAGTCAAATTTACTCCGGAATTAGTAAAAATTGACATTAAGAAACTGTTCGGAATTTCTGTGCATTTCGGTCAATTTTTACTATTTCCTGAGTAAATTTGACTATTTCCAATTATAATTTTAATAAAATTAATAAAATTTACTTCGAAAATAGTCAAATTTACTCCGGAATTAGTAAAAATTGACATTAATAAACTGTTCGGAATATCTGTGCATTTCGGTCAATTTTTACTATTTCCTGAGTAAATTTGACTATTTCCAATTATAATTTTAATAAAATTTACTTCGAAAATAGTCAAATTTACTCCGGAATTAGTAAAAATTGACAAGCAATAAACTGTTCGGATTTTCTGGGCATTTTTGTCAATTTTTACTATTTCCAAAGAAAATTTGACTATTTCCAATTGTAAATTTTAATAAAATGAATAAAATTTACTTCGAAAATAGTCAAATTTACTCCGGAAATAGTAAAAATTAACAGTAATAAACTGTTCGGAATTTGTGCGCATTTCTGTCAATTTTTATTATTTCCGGAGTAAATTTGACTATTTCCAATTGTAACTTTTAATAATATTAGTTAAATTTACTTCGAAAATAGTCAAATTTACTCCAGAAATAGTCAAAATCTACAGAAATAAACTGTTTGGAATTTTTGCGCATTTATGTCAATTTTTATTATTTCCGGAGTAAATTTAGTAAAATTCACTTCGGACGTAGTAAAATTTACATCGAAAATAGTCAAGTTTACTCTGGAAATAGTCAAAATTTACAGATATAAACTGTTTGGAATTTTTTTGCATTACTGTCAATTTTTAACTATTTCTAGAGTAAATTTGACTGTTTTCAAAGTAAAAATTAGTAAATTTAGTAAAATTCTCTTGGGTCATAGTAAAATTTACTTAGAAAATAGTCAAAATTGATACAAATGCATAGAAATTTCAGACAGTTTAGATTTTACTTTGTATATATATATAGTGAAAGTTACTTTATATTTATTTCCATATAAGAATTAGTGATCTTTGATTACAAATTAGTTGTTTTTGACTAATGAATAGTTATAGAACAGTTATAGAATAGTTATAGAATATTTTTTCAAAAAGGAGAATTTGAAAGAAAAATTTTTCTAGGTGATGTTATTGTGTTTTTTTCTGGTTAATTTTTCCATTTGAGTTATTGACCTTTTTCTGTTTTTTTTCTGTTTTTTTTTTATTTTTTTGTTATCTATCTCACGGATGTTCTTGTGAACTTCAAACAGTCGATAAAAATGAGCTTTTTATCAAGTGTGTTGAGGCGCCAGATTCTCACGCGTCGAATTACAGAAATTCAAATCTTTCTCCTTTTTTTTTCTCCCTCTCATCCCGAAATGTTGGATCCCACGCGTTCACTGCACGTGTGCACTAAAACGTCCACGTAATTCAATTACCTTTATATATAAAACACTGCCTTTCTTTTCATTGTCCAATTCAATACATGAAAACAGGTTGATCGCTTTCAACCAAAAAAAAAGAAAAAATGAATCTCTATTTTCTAAATCAGAAAAAAATACATGATTGATTATTTATCAATTATGTTTGTTTCATTCATTGATGAAATTTTCACCAGAGCAGTTGTTTTACTCTTTAGATACAGTATTTTTCAATAATTATTTACACGCGGACAATGAAAGTCATGAAAAATGTTTCTTATTTTCATCATATAATATTCATTGTTTTCTTTTTTGTGAAGATATAAAAATTGTTCCCTAATGAAGGGAACATAAAGTGCGATGATCCATTACAAAGTGAGAATCACGATGCAAATCTTAATTATACACGTCACAGGGAAATTGTAATTAAATTAGTAGAGTTGTGCGTACGTTGTATGGGTTCATTTACTTATCCTCGCCGATTACATATACTCGAACTGTGCGTGACCACAGACATGCGTGTTTTTGTGTGGGTTTATGTGCGTCTGTGTGTGTTTATTTGTGTGTAAATGCGCAAAAGGACCCTCGGCATTTGCCCCGGCATGGCATCCTATACCCAAGCAACTCTTCGACCAACAACAACACACTGCGAGGACCCAAAGATATATGCAGCGAGCAACAAATGAGGTCCTTCCGAGAATCGGGCCACCGACACAGTGCCTGACGAGCGAGGGAGTGAGAAGCGATAGATACAAGTTTCTCGCAATCAAAAATCTCACCGATAATTATCTCCATTTGGGAAAGAAGAAAAAAAAAACTTTTCCCTCTTGTAGACATTGAAAAAAAGGAATGCCTTTTCCTTTATTTCTGAATGGATAGCTAATTAAAAAATATTTCTCAAATCGTTGTCACCGGAATTTTTTTTTTTTTTAACTATTCATGAATTTGGTGTTTCTTCGGTTGGAGCAAAATTCTTTATTTCCTTTTTTTAGCGTTTCTGTCTCATAAAAGAAGTAAATCAAAACAGTAGAATATTTTCAATGAATTATCAATATCAATTTCGGAAAATGTATATTTGGGATTAACAATAACATTATTCTGTAATGTAACAAAATATAAAGTTGTGTGGGTGTGGAGAATATTCCCAGGAATTAACAATGGAATATTTCTAGTCAATGATGTTGATGATGATGCTGATGATGTTGGAATAAGGAGAATTTGATTGTACTCAATGCGGGCTTAAATCTTTCTTGAAAGTGTTTGAAAGAACGGGCCCCTTTTTGGGGTCAGAGACGTAGCATCCCTTTGCCGGGGGGCGATGTGGACCCGCTGGCGCCATAGTGTGCACACCCTTGGACCCCCTTTGGTCACGTGATCGTCTGCATTCTGAGTTTTCCGTGAATGACCGGATCTGCGGACCAATCGAATTTCGGGACTCGATATATCGACTTGGGGTGGGGTGGGGGGTCGATGGGGCCTTTAAGGGGGCGGGAGTGAATTGGACATCAAGAAGGAAGCGACGATCGCCGCGCGTTCCTTCGCACGGGACCTGAGGCCCTTAATTGGATCAAGAATCCCACCTAAGAATAGTTTTGAAAATAGTCTCTCTCTCTCTCTCTTTCTCTTTCTCTCGTTCTTTACGAATTCGGTCCTGATCACCACCTTAAGAATTTATTTATTAACACGTTCAACGCAGCGGCGCTACACGATTTTCGGAAACACCTACCTTCCAAAATCCCAGGATCGTTTATCTAGAAACTAATCCTCAAGGGGCCAAATAAATTTTCTTCACAAATATTTTTCTAGGCGGTGCTTTTTTACATTCCGAATGAATTCCACAACACGGAAATGAGTTCCACGAATTGGAAATTTTGAATGTGAATGAAAGTTTCATTTTGCAAAAAAGGGGAGATTTTTTTTTTGAATAATAGAAATTAATTTCAAAGTAAGAATAATTCTGTAATGAAAATTTATTCCGAAATTAAAAAATTTTCAATTAATTTGGATTAATTTAATTATAAACAATTTATTACATTTTATTTTTATTAGTTAAAATTTAGTGTACGATGTAAATTGTTTAAATTCAATTGAAATTGTTTAAATTATTTAAATGGAATTTATATTATTTTTAATGTTTATGTTTCAATTTGATATTCAATAGTTTGTTTAAATTGGATTTAAATTTTTTATGTTGAATTTAAATTGTTTAAATGAACTTTGTAATAATTCAATTGCTTAAAATTGATTTTCAATAGTTTATTTAAATTGGATTCAAATTTTTGATGTTGAATTTAAATGGTTTAAATTGGATTTAAATTGTTTAAATTGATTTAAATTGTTTAAATTGAATTTAAATTGTTTAAATTGAATTTAAATTGTTTAAATTGAATTTAAATGGTTTAAATTGGATTTAAATTGTTTAAATTGTTGAAATTGAATTTAAATTGTTTAAATTGAATTTAAATTGTTTAAATTGAATTTAGATTGTTTAAATTGAATTTAAATTGTTTAAATTGAATTTAAATTGAATTTAAATTGAATTTAAATTGTTTAAATTGTTTAAATTGAATTTAAATTGTTTAAATTGAATTTAGATTGTTTAAATTGAATTTAAATTGTTTAAATCTCATTGTAAATAATTCATTAAAACAAAATATAAATTGTGTTTCCATATAGATAGTTTCAATTTCCCAAGTCAAACTTGTTTTTACATAATTAATAATTTAATTAATAATTTTTAATAATTCTAAATAATTAATTAACACAAGCAGTTATAATAATTAAAAACAAGTTTTACAAATTGACGCTCTCTTTTTATGTTTTTTCCTACTTTTTATTTGTTTACTCTAAACAGTAAGGACTCTTATTTTTCATAAACAATATTTTAAAAACAACAATTTCAAAAAAGTATAAAATACTCTCAAAATAAAAAAAAAACCCCAAAATACAAAAAAAAAACCCAAAACTTATTTGATTCTGATTTATTAATGACGACGACAACAACAATTCATTGACCCGGGTTTTAGAAATGAGAGAGAAGAAGAAGGGGAATTTTGCTTTTTATATTATGGAGTCTTAATTCCTAATATTCATCAGATTGATGATGGTGATGATGATTCGAGGAATCTCTTTTCGGTGCATTCCACCGATGGTGTTCGACTTGTATCTCGTGACGGCATGTGCCAAAAGGTGAAACTGTTATTCCTTGCGTTTAAAAAAAAAGAAAGAAAGAAAGAAAAAAAAAAAAATTTCGGGACTTTGAAAAATAAAAATCGAGGCGGTCCACTTTGCTTTTGAAAGAGTAGACTCCAGTAGACGCGTTCCTAAATTTGAGAGCAGAGTGGCTTTCCAAGAAAGGTAGGTGCTTCTTTCGAAATCCGGCTGTGATGCAGGCGCCGTGTTTCGTGAACGAGAAAAAATTGAATCCAAGGCCCGGGTTGAAACAGGGCCGAGGATCTACAAAAATGATGCAAGGTCGTATTTCATAGGTTTCGATGGTCGACCTCGACTCATCGTCTTCAAAAAACCATTCAGATGCAGAATTTTATATATGTATAGGTTTATGAATATAATAAGTTTCTCTATTTTCTATAGATTTTTGTCACTGGAATTTATTTCCACTGGCGAAAATTTTTAACCTCTTTAACTTTTTTTTTCATTTCCAGTTAATAAAATTTTTGACCTACAACAATTTTTCAAACAAAATCGATTCATAAATTTTTCACCCCGATTCCTTTTTTTGCTACATTTTCTAGTAAAAAAAAAAATATATATTTGACCCACGACAATTTTTCAAATAAATTCGATAAATAAATTTTTAAACCCTTTCTTTCTTTTTCTACAACATTTTCTAGTAAAAAAAAAAAAAATATTTCACCCACGATAATTTTTCAAATAAATTCGATAAATAAATTTTTAAACCCTTTCTTTATTTTGCTACATTTTCTAGTAAAAAAATATTTGACCTACGCTAATTTTCCAAACAAATTCGATTAATAAATTTTTAACCCCTTTTATTTTTTGCTACAACACTTTCTAGTCTTAGAAAAAAATATTTGACATAGGACAATTTTTTTGAAAATGAATTCGATAAAGAAAAGAATTTTTATAAAAATTCAAAAGGATTTTTTGCAATTAGGAAAAAATATCTTTGCTGGAATTTTTTATTAAAAGTTGAAAAAATCCAGCAGATGAGTCGTTTTGCTTTTTCTTTGATAAATCGTGTGAGATTCGAAGTCGAGTGTAAATAAAAAAAAAAAATAGAGGACAATATCATTTTGGCGGATTATATTAAAGGATGACTGTGTGAGATTGTGTTTGGATCCCTTTAACGTGAAATCGCCGGGGGTGAAAGGTAAAAGCACTCGGTGAGAGGGCGTCATTTCATTTTGAGGGTGCGTGGGAATTTCCTCCAAGAGGAAGACGTTCTGCTTTTCGAAAGATTTTTATCCCACCGCTATAACGACAATTGGTTTGGAATTTTCTCACGAATCGATGGGATTTCTCAATCAAAAAAGAGAAAGAAAGAAAAAAAAATAGACTCTTTCCTTAATCGAGCACTTTTTCTCTCACGAGTATAAACGTGTGCACAACTAGAATATCAAACTCGAAGAAACAAATCTCTCCCTCATTCTGGGAAATTTTTTCCAAAATCAAATTTTTACTTCCCTTTTGCAATTTTCTACTTTCTTGAAACAGAAAAAAATTCCTGATCTTCAACTTCCAAGGAAGAATCGAAATTCCATATTTAGAAAATGGAAAATGTGTTATTGGAATTTGTATATATTTGTGGAAAAATTTTTTTTTTTTTTTCGGAAAGATAAAGACAAAAAGGAAAATGTTCCGAAAGAAAGAGAGAGAGGAAAGAGGCGTGGAGTCAAGTGGCTCAAAGGGCCACCAATTCCAGGAACGTTTGGACAGGTCCTCTTGAAAAATAAAAATGTGTCTATACAGGTTGCATACCACAAGCCTGGGAAAATAAAAACTTATGAATGTGTTGCGGTTATGGTCGTTTATAAGAGTTTTCCAGTGAAATTTAGAAATAAAAGAGAGAGAAAAGAGAATAAAAGCTCGTGCGCACGATTACAAACGTATATTTGAACGATTTCATGAAAAAAAAAAAAAAAAAA
>JUFY01022050.1:8093-20781 GCA_001855655.1 Leptopilina clavipes
GAATTGTAGGTCGGACCATAGTTCCGTGCGGTGACTGAAAGTAAGATACTGTCGGTAATACATTATCACGTCATAATGTATTTTAATGATGAGGATGACCATGTATAACCCTTTTTAGGGTTTCGTACACCGTAGGTGTACTGACGGAACCGTCATCGAAAAACCGACGTGTCCGTCCCAGCTTTTGTGTCCCCCCCCCCTTAGCGGTCACGGTTTTTGACCTAAGCTTTTTGACACCAAGCTAAAATTTGGTACACATATGTATTTTCACGTGAATTTTACAGGAAAAATATAGCGAACCACATTGGACGTGATGGTCATAGCGTTGTCAAGGAAAAACCATGTTTTTTTTTTACATTAGACCGCAAAAATAATGTGTGTGTCCTCTTAGCTGCCACATTTTTTTTACCTAGAAAGCTAAAATTTGGTATACTTAGGTATTTTTATGTGAATTTTACAGGAAAAATATAGCGAATATGATTTGAATCGATTGAGCTTTTTTACATTGTAGAGTTATGCTTAATATATAGACATAAATTTTAGCTAAATATAAACCTAATTTTTATGTTATGTTTCTGTCGGTCGGGGGATATAAATGAGATTGAAATTATAGGAGTTCAAAAACTTTTTGAATCAGCAGCTCCTGCGACGAAATATTTTTATATTGATACACTGAGAAAAAAGAAGCGACAACACAAGTCGCTTCTGGGTGATGCAGCGCAACTTCTGGGATAAATAGTGCGCCCTATAGAAGGAACGTAGCACACTCCTAAAAATGTAGGAATAAATAAATGTTTATAAAAAACAATGTTCAAATATTTGTTAAAAAGCGTTTTGATTATTATATAATTATACATTGCATTTTGTACGAAATTTTCAAACAAACCTTTTTTAAATAGTAATATTTCACATGTAATTAAAAATAAATTTTTTGTGTTTCTTTAATACAGGAGATTAGAGAAAAAGTTGGCTGATGAACAACTTAAATCTGATGTTATTGAAAAAGAACAACATTTATTAGAGAAAAATTTGGCTGATGAACAACTTGAATCAGATGTTGTTGCAGAAGAACAACATTTATTAGAGAACAATTTGGCTGATGAACAACTTGAATCAGATGTTGTTGCAGAAGAACAACATTTATTAGCTGAAAACGTAGTTGAAGATGATGATAAAGAAGGAAATACGTATGAGAACAGATATTCATCAATTGGTGATCGAATAGTTGATGTTGGACATATTATATGGTCGATAATGAAATTAATGAAGAGTAGAGACAATGGTCATTCGAATACATGTGTAACAAAAGATTGGCAGGTTGAAAAGATTGTTCAGAGAGGAATAAAAACCTACATACATTTAGAATGTAAAGAATGTAAAATGTGGACCATCATAGTGTCACATCCGAACGACGATGATCCCAATTACTTATTTACAGCTGGTACCATGTCTGCAGGAGTTCCATTCGCCAACATAGAGGAAATTTTCAGTGCATTTGGTATGCCCTGTATGGACGCTAAAACTTTCCGTTTCCATCAACGAAAAGTTACTCAAGATATGTTGAAAGTAGCAGGGGAATGCGTGAAAGAAAACGCCGAAAAGGAAAGAGAAATAGCCCTAGCGAAAGGACATGTAATAAACGGTGTCCCTTATATATCTGTCATATGTGATGGGTCATATTCAAAACGTTCAATGGGTTTTCGCTATGATTCGCCAGGTAACTGCAATTGTGTAATTGGTTATGTAACAGGCGAAATAATTGATTTTGAAATCAAAAATAAAAATTGTGCAATTTGTGATAAAGCAGCAAAAGAAAATAAAAAACCAAAACAACATTTGTGCTTCAAAAATTATGAAAAGTCTGACAGTTCGGGAGGTATGGAGCATGTAGGTATTGCTAGTATTTTCAAAAGGAGTTACCCAAAATATAATTTAATTTACAAAAATTTAATAGGTGACGGTGATAGTAACGTTATCTATAAGATTCAAAAGGAAGATCCGTATGCTGAATTTAATGTCAAAGTAAAAAAAATTCAATGCTTAAACCATTTATTGAAAAATGTCTTAAAAAGAAATAAAAAAGTTTCTACAACAGTAGGTGGTGTTCGTTTTCGCGGGGGACCTTATAGAAAAGCTCGATCAGTTTTAAAAAGTAAATTATTCGATATTGCAAAAGAAGTTAGAGCAGCTGGAAAACAAAGAAGAGAAAATAAAAATCTAACAAAAGCAGAGAAAATTAAATTGCTGATGAAAGACGTCCTAAATGTTCCAAGTCACTTATTTGGAGAACATAAAAGTTGTGAAGAATTAGGATGGCCGTGTCTATCAAGGAAGGATAAAAATGATGAAAATTTTGTTCTATTACTGAAAGATACGGGAATTTATGCTAAAAGCATGAAGATTTTTCGAGACCTATCTGTTCATGCAGAGAGTATTTTATTTAATGCAACAACCAACAAATGTGAGTGGTTTAATAATTTGATTTGCAAAACGATTGCTGGCAAAAGAACAGATTATACAAAAGGATCTAGGTATGCTGGAGCATGTGCAACAGCAGTGGTAAAATGCATCAAGAAAAAACCATTATGCACTTTGTTCAAGAGAATGAAAAGAAAATGTTCAAAAGTTTTACAAAAACTGGAAGATAGCAGGCAGGTTAAAATTGAAAAAAACAGGACTTACAATACTGGACCTAGAAGATTACCATCGCACAACCAAGCAACTGACAAAAATTATGGTCCAAAAGCACAACAACCTGACAAAACAGAAGATGAACTAAAGTTTCTATTTGAGCAGTTTGAAAATAACCAAAAGGAAAATCAAAAAAACCGATCAGAAATTTTCATAAAAACATTAGAACAATCCGAATCACCTCTTTGGACGACGCTTAGACGAGAGATGTTGACTGCTTCAAATTATGGCAGAGTTTGCAGTCAACGTGACACTACATCGGCTGCGAAACTAGTACATGACATCTTGTACTGGAAACCAAAGAAAAGTTGCATTGTAGAAGCACTTGAATATGGCAAGGAGCATGAGATGTTGGCCATAAATGATTTATCAGACTTATTGAAAATACAAATTAAACCAAGTGGATTAATAATAGATTCAGAATTACCATTCCTAGGAGCAACACCAGATGGAATTATTGATACCGATTTAGAAAATTTAAACATTCCTTCGAATAAAATAATGAATGTTGGAGTTTTTTCTATGATAAAAGATTCTGAAATGGGAGGAACTGTTGAAGTTAAATGTCCAATAACTGCCGAAAATGTCGAAACGTTCGAACAACTATTAAAGGTACCTTCAGTAAAAAACATGCTTGATAAGAAAAATCCAAATGCTCTTAACAAAACACATCGTTACTATTATCAAGTACAGGGTGCACTTCGGCATAGTAAACGTAAATTTTGTGTTTTTGTTATTTGGTCTAAAAATGTTATGCATTACATGGTAATTATGCGCGACGATGAATTTTGGAAGAATAAAATGGAAATTAAACTGTCAAGATTTTATAAAGAATGTCTTATTTTTGAAATTCTTGATAGTAGAAAGGATAGAAATAGACCAATTAGAGAAGCGGAATATTATTTAAAAGCAAGAGAGGAAAAAAAGAAACAAAATCCTGAAGAAAAAGATGGTAAGATAAATCTGCAGATTTCAGACAGTGATAAGTTGAAAGATGGTGAGGAATCAGATAAGCAAGAGAAAAACGAATTCTCTTCTGAACCTGATGGCAGCGATTCATCTGATAGTGAAACTACAGATAATGAAGAATTTGATGCGTTTTTTAATGAAATGTTAGAGAATTTTAATATAGCAGATGAAAGAGAAGAAAGCATTTCATCTGAATCTGAAATAGAGGAAACACAGACAGTCGCAGAAAAGTTTAGTGACAATGATTTAGAAGTAGTTCAAGAAGTAAAAAAGATTAAAATTTCTCATGAAAATAAAAATGACGATGTTATAATAACGGGAGAGGAAATTCCAGGCGCACAATTATTAAGAGATTCTTTACATACGTTTCCTTTAGAACTTGAAAAAAATACAATCCTTTCTGTTAAAAACATGCTAAATGAAATTTGCATGGACAAAATGATCCATTTAATGCAACAGAAAAATGAATTTACAATTCTTAGCGTGCAATATTTATTGTTCCTAGATTTAATACCACCATTTGAAGGAAGCCCTGAACATAATAAAGATATTCAAATTATTGGTGGTATACAAGAATCACGACATTGGCGCTGTTTATATTATGATGGAGAAAAGTTGCATATCCATGACAGTTTAGGTAAAAAAACTTTAAAAGATTTAGTCGAGAAAGAAAGACTATATATAAAACGTAGATATCCAAAACTGTTGGATAAAAATGTTGTTTCAACGATAGTAACGCCTCAAAAGGATGGTACTAGTTGTGGAGCTTTTGCAATAGCATACGCTATTGAAAGGTGGCTGGGAAAAGATCCATGCAAAAGAAAATTCACTAGAAATGGAAAAATAATGAGACAGCATTTCTATGACATTTTGACATCTGGAGTTATTTCTAGTTTCCCAACTCAAAATAAAAAATTTGAAGACGACGTTTAAAAAAATGTATAAGCAATGGAGTAGGAGTCTACTCGTAAGTCAGTCAAGTTATTATAAAGCGATATACTCAACGGTGTGTACGCATTTCCGGTATATACTATTAAATCAAAGGTTGTAAACCAACAGTTGTGAAACAGTATATACAACGGTGTACAGTACTCCGGTTTATGTTGCAAAATTTATAATAGCCATCAACTAATTGAACTTAAAAAAGTCTATTTAAAAAAAATTAAAGGAGACATAATAATTACAAAAGTAAAGTACGACAAAATTAGGAATATTACAAATTGATACTGACAAGAGAAAGCTAGAGGGTGGATGTGGGAGGAGCTTTTTATTTCAATTGATTTATTTTTTTTTGCATATGAATGTAAAAAAATTGATATTTTGTAGTTTCCATTTAAACTGATATAACTGTATAGTTGATAAAACTGTTCTAAATAAGCGATATACTCAACGGTGTATACGCATTTCCGGTATATACTGTTAAATCAAAGGTTGTAATCCGACAGTTGTGAAACGGTATATACAACGGTGTACATTTTTTTAGTTTTTGAAGCAAAATTTTAAATAGCCATCAATTAATTGAACATTTAAAATTGATGTTTAACAGAAGAACAGAGTAAAAACAAAAGTAAATTTATCATTTCAGGGATACATACTACAATAAGACAGCTGGAAGTAGTGATTCCATAATTTTACTTTAATATTACCGTGACTTTCTTGAGGCTTTGTCCACAATAGGCTCTTTACACATAAGGACATAAATGTCCATATATCAAACATAACATAAGAATAATTGTAGAGTTATGTTCAACATAAAAATACAATGGATTTTATAGTTTTGTTCAACGTAAGAACAAAAAGAGTATATTGTGAACATAGCCTGATAATATTACCATCAGGCTGTCATTTTAATATGACTGTAATATAAAAATTGAAAATTAAAAAATATAAATCACTTAAAAATTAAAAATTTTACTTTAATTTTTTTTGTAGTTGATATTTCAAAAAATCAATTTTAAATTTATTTACTTATTTTTCCTGAAAAAAAAATTTCAATGTAACATTGAAAATTTTTAATTAATAAATATATATATAAAATATATATGTTCGTTAATAAATTAAAAAAATTAAATATAGACTATATGTGCGACAAGTAACATTTTTAAGACATTAATTATTTAAAAATATTTTACTTCATAAGTCAATTTGAATTAACGCGCAAATATTAACTTATCAGTGTAGAGAGGAAGAGCATGCGCATTTGCGCATTTGCTTCTGGTGAGGTTACCTGACAACACTGCTTGTCGAAACCAGTTGTTTTGATTTTCGAATAGATCTCGAACGTCTAGATGATCGTTTAATATTTTGTTTTGAAGAAATTATTTTTTACTGACTATACTTATCATAAAAATAGTGCCTGGAAGTTATTAAACATGGAAGTTCATATGGAAAAATGTATTAAAATTCGACAACTCAAGCTGAAAATAAAACATTTGTCAAAAGTTTGTATGACTTGACAGCAAAGTTAACCAACAATTTTACTACCAAAAAACTTGATCATCTCTTCAAATAGTGTCAGGTAAAATATTTTTTATTTTCTCTAAGATTATCAATTTTTTATATTGAACCTGCTTATACAGAAAAAATAAAGTAATGACATTTTGTTTGTTTCAGTTACGTTGAAGAAGTTCGGATGAAAGAGAACGGGAATTCAAACTATGGAACATGGTCAAAAAAAGGTAATTTAAAAATTTATTATTATTTTAATTTCTATTTCAATTTGTAATTCACTTTTTATGTGTTTTCTGTTTGTGAAAATAGTGTTTGACATTTAATATTTTGTCCTGTGACTGCGTCTACAATAAAAAAAAGTGTAATGCGTAACAAGATAGAAAAGATATAAACACACATATTTGACAAATTGACGTACACTATACATTACACATTTTTTTAAACACTTTCTTTCCTATTGTAGACGCAGCATGTACTTTTTTTTACTTCTTTTTTTAACATAAATATGTGACGTGTTCTGAAGAAAGGAACTTATAGGAAACAAATCATTTGAAGGTTATGTTTGTGTCAGTTTTAAATTGGTAATACCCTTTTTCTTAATTGTGTAACAATAATATCAGTTATTAAATACTTTTTATGTAATAAAGACTTGAACATTAATGGTTCACATTGAGAATTGATCTCCTTTGTACATTTTTATTTCAAAAATTACAAAAATTTTCATTTCTTCGGAACGCGTCATAGGTATATGTTTATATAAAGTGACATACTAAATATTTTGCTTTTACAGATAAAAGGTGATAAAATATCTACAAAGTAAACACGCGGTCGCAATTCTGGGAACGAATATTTCGACATCTTCCATGGAAAATGTAAAAGGCAGCTCATGGAAAAAAATGTGGACATTGACGGTAATATTATTGTGCTTAATAATTATTAAGCACAATAATATTTTGGGATTATATTAATTATAATTAATATAATCCCAAAATGCAGCTGCAGAAGAAACTCAATTCTTCAATTAAAAAAAGTATTTTTTTTTTAAGGTTGAAAACTTTATTGACATTATTCTATAAATTTAAATCAAATTCTATTTATTGATTTAAAAAAATAAAAGTTTAAAAGTTTACTGAATTTTTTAAAGAAACAAACAGGGACTTTCACGAAAAATTCGTGTCGTGCCCGTGTCGTGCCTTGACACGACACGAACAACGCTTGGAAAATCGTGCGTGTTCAAATTAGATTTGAAAATCGTGTCGTGTCAAAAAACGACACAATTAACGCTTTCGTGATTTTACATAAAATCCCATGCGTGTCTTTAAAACGTCGTTTCGTGTCCGTGTCTGTCCCTGGAAACAAAACACATATATTTGTGACGAGCTTTGAAGAAAGGTACTTTTAAAGAAAATTTCATTTTATTTCTTTACTGATTTCAAATTAAAGAGTAGAATTTTGGGTTTGTCTTATGTTGCATTTGTACTCCTGGTGAGTAAAATAAATTCAAAATTAATTATAAATATTAATAAATAAATACATATTACAGAATACTTCAAAAATGGATACACTGTGTATCTTTAACTTCGGTTTGAGCTTAAGTAGAAATCATTATGGACATCGGATAATAACTCGAAAGATGGATTTGGTCACTGTAAATGAATTCGAACACAATTGTGAATCTGAACGCAATCCTGATATTACGGTAAAAAATCAATCAAGTCAAAATTTTTCCTCAATATTGTTTACTACTTTTTTTTCTTATTTTTCAAAACAGGAATGCAGTTCAAGTGCCAGTTCAAAGCGGCTCGTACTATATACTTCATGTAAACTTACAGTGTCAGTGTTTACGACGTAAATAACAAGGTATAAACAGACTATAATTATAATTAATTACCGTAAATTAAAATTTTTAATATATCAAAAAATTCAAATGCAGTAATTCTTTTAGCGTTTTTCGCCATGCCTTTTGTGACCGATTCTAAAAGTTTTACATGCAAAAAAGTGGACTTCTCAGAGCCGGAGGAATCGTTCTGTGGAAATTTGCGCGTTAAAGGTTATAAGAAATGTGATGCTGGCCTCTTGGGAACGAAGGAGAATGACGCGTGTTGTTATAATAATAATTGCATTTACGTGTAACAAGGAACAAAGTGTCAAGAAAAGCAGTACGCGATGAATGAACAGAAGTCGCGTTGCACTGCAGCGACCAGCGAATTCCCGCGATCTCCACCTATGAAAGATGGAACCGGATGTCTCGAGAGGGAACAATTTTGTTTGGTAAATTGCGTACGGTCTACAGTGTTGCATGTGCAAAACTAATAAGTAAAATGTCTTCAGTCTCAAATCCGAAAGTAAAAAAAAGGTAATATCTAGGATATTTCTAAATGTAGATAAAGAATTCATATTTTTTTTCGTTCACAGTTTATGAAGCCTACAGAAGATGCTACAGAATGAGTTTGAACGAGACGTTTCCCGATCGCTTTGTTATCAAAGAGTGTGCACTCAGTTTTCAAAATGTAGACACTGTCTAGGGGAAGCTCAAGCTGAAAAACACAAAACAATTGTCAAAAATGTGCATCTTTTCGAATATTACCAGGTAATACATTTTTCATGTTCTTTGATAATATACATTATTTAAAATTTATTTATATATGTGACATAAAAACCTAAAAATGTTTTCCGCGTTAGATATTTTGTAAAGTAAAGTCTCACATATTAAACCATTTACAGAAATTAAGAAACTAATGATAATTGTTTTTTGTTTCAGTCGTGTTGCATAACTGACAAGAAAGAAATTTTAAATTTGGATTCTAGAATGGCTGAAGACGATAAGGACCAACTCATGGCAGATACCTAAGGTTTTTCATCTACTTGCAATTGAGGGCTCCCATAAAAAAACAGTGACAAATGAACACACTTCCAACTTTAATAAAGAATCCGACAAAAATTGGAAGAAAAGTTAGTCAAACTCAATATTTTTTACAATTTTTTAAAAAAGAACAATTTAAATTGTGAATGTTATGGTGGAAAGTTAAAGAATTTAATTTTAAATATTTTGAAAAATTAAACATTACATTTAAATAAAAATTACAATTTTCTACCAATAAAAAACAAACTAGGTACAGGTTATTTAAACGTTTTTTAATTTATTTTCTATTTTTTATTTATTTTAATGTTTTTATGTTTGTAAAAATCGCTTTTGACATGTCTTATTTTATCATGTACTTCTTTTGTTACTCTTTATGCACATTTATGTTCATACAAAAGTTACTAACTAAATATTTCGTTCTTACAGACAGGAGGTGATAGAACGTCTACAAAGTAAGCACGCAGTCGCAATTTTATTAAGAAAATTTTTGACATCTTATATATAACGAAAAAGTGAGACTGCTGATGAAAGTATTTTCGGAAATTTACTACCTATATATGCCCGATAGTTAATATAATCAAAAGGTACGCTATATATTATAAATATTAATTTTCTTGACAATTAACTTCATTAGTTTACAAATGTAAAAAAAATTTCTGACCTATAGCATTTGACTGTCAATTCCAATATAAAATTTGCCCTTGAATACGATATGGTGTCAAATATTAAGAATGTAAAACAATTTTTTAGATATAGCTAAATTTCAATTTTTCAAGTTTTGACAAAAAATGATTTTACTAAATTGTAATTATTTCTGGATGTAGTTAGCCGATTTCAAAAGTTTTTTTATGAAATTAAAGATCGTTAAATTTTATATCAAAAGTGTGTATGTATTAAAAAATGTAAAAATTTGTGGTGTCTATTATAATTATGTAAAATTAACAAAGTATTATATATTGTGTTTTATTTCAGATACCATCGAAACTAAAAATATTCACAAAACAGCAGCTATTATTGTCAACTACTTATTAGTAGCGATCATCAACGAAGATCAAACATCTACAGCAGCAATTATCATCAACTACTCATTAGTATTGATCATTAACGGAGATCAAACATCTACAGCAGCAATTATCATCAACTACTCATTAGTAGTGATCATCAACGGAGATCAAACATCTATAGTTTCATTCGTTTTACTTCATGAAGACATTTGAAAGATAGTGGATATTTGTTTAAAATAACATTGGATTCGTGAAAAAATATTTATATCGACATCGATACCAGTGACGAGAATGTTTCATCTATTAACTATGTTTGGAAATTTCGCCTTTTAAAACGCAGAACAGATCTTTCTTTAGTGTTTTTTAAAATAATTTTTTAATAGTTAAAGTGATAAAGTGCGGAGACAGTGGCGGTGTCAGTGACAGTGTTAAGTGAGTGCAGGTAAGTGTTTGTAAATTATTATAATTTTTTCCCTTTTTTTCATTTTCTTCTGACCTCTTCTTTTCCTAAAAGTTGCCTCTTTGTTTCGGAAATCTGACAATTATAAAGTGATTGAAAAAATATATAATATAAAGTGAGTAGTTCAAATAAATATTAATATAATTTAAGAATCAATAAAAGAAAAATCAGTTTAACAATGACTAACATATTTCATACAGATTTATTATTTTATGTTGTAAAAGCTAAAAATAAGCAGGATAATTTACACAACGTTCTTTTTAATGTTTCCGGTGTAAATCGAAAACACTTGATTCATTATGATATGAAATAATATAATTAAATTCACAAAAGTATAAACATGTTTGCAACGGTCTAAATCACTCCGGCAAACATTTCTACAAAAAGAAGAGATGTAAATATAAATGAGAAATAATATCCATATGAAAGTTTTTTTACAAATAATGAAAGAAATTTGTACCGATCTCTGCACAACGGTTTTTATAATTCCGGTGTAAATGGTCCATATTTGATAAATAGTGATAGAAATGGAAAATTTTAATAATAAACAAATAATTCGCCAAAAAAAAAACATGTATGCAACGGTCTAAATCACTCCGGCAAACATTTCTACAAAAAGAAGAGATGTAAATATAAATGAGAAATAATATCCATATGAAAGTTATTTTACAAATAATGAAAGAAATTTGTACCGATCTCTGCACAACGGTTTTTATAATTCCGGTGTAAATGGTCCATATTTGATAAATAGTGATAGAAATGGAAAATTTTAATAATAAACAAATAATTCGAAAAAAAAACATGTATGCAACGGTCTAAATCACTCCGGCAAACATTTCTACAAAAAGAAGAGATGTAAATATAAATGAGAAATAATATCCATATGAAAGTTTTTTACAAATAATGAAAGAAATTTGTACCGATCTCTGCACAACGGTTTTTATAATTCCGGTGTAAATGGTCCATATTTGATAAATAGTGATAGAAATGGAAAATTTTAATAATAAACAAATAATTCGCTAAAATAAAAACATGTATGCAACGGTCTAAATCACTCCGGCAAACATTTCTACAATTGAAGAAATGTGAACATAAATGACATCAAATGTATGCGACACCATAATAGAGTGTATTTAGAGGTTATGTTTCTTATAGCAATTAATTCAAATGCACTCTCATAATTAAATTTTTTTAGTATAATAAAATATTTTTCATTATTTAATTCAATTTGAACTGCAAAATTATTGGACATTCCGAAAACCTAACCTAAATGTCCAATTGGAGTTACAGTATAATTATTTACTGCTACATATTACAATGTTTTAAAATTTTCCAAATTATTAATAATAATCATTGTATGATGAATTGCAAAAAAATAATAAATTTAATGCACACTGTATCTTGAATTTTATTAGCCGTATTGAATATTAGTTTCACATATTTCTACATTTAATTTAGTACCATTTTTCATAAAAATTTATATTTACTTTGAAATATGCAAATAGATAATACATTTCGCAAAATGCAAAATTTCATAAAATGCATTTTCACAGTATCTACAAAATAAAATTAAGGAATAACTAAAATAGGTCTCAGAACATTTTTGAGGTCTCAAAATGTAAATAAAATTAAAAAAATCGAATTTGAAAATTTTTGGTGAAACAATACAACAATAATTATTTTTAAAATTACTATTATAATAATACCATAATTGATATTACTTTGTTCAGTACATTGAAAAAATATTTAAAAAAAGCTTTACATATCTTTTCTAAATACATTGTATGAATTTTGAATTTCCCGCCCAAAATCACATTGAAATTTCTGTATACGCTTATCTTAGTGGCCACCAACTCGAACATAGCGCCACTTTCTTGAACACTCACACACAGATAGTTCAATGAGAACTTACCTGTTCCAGTCAGCTCCAGTCACGCTCTGTTTTAGCCACCATGTTGCCTGTCACTTTTATGAAAAAATGACACAATTTTAACTAATTTTTTAACACTTATTTGTTAAAATTCTGAAAAAAACGAAGAGGATCCAACTTTTGTGTACCCTCCTCTATCATTCTTTAAATTTTCCTACTGAAATATTCTATCGTTTAAAAATGACAGGTAATACGCGAAACCACTTTTTTCTCCCGGATGCCCTTAAAAACAATATTTCATCAATTAAAATTTTTTTATTCTATTTAAATTTACGAAAATTTAGCTACCTTAAATAATGAAGAGAGTATACTATTAATAA